>CAEGAE010056057.1:0-45594 GCA_903067095.1 Girardinus metallicus | reverse complement strand
AAATTGTCCCTAGGTGTGAGTGTGTGAGTGCGTGGTTGTTTGTCCTGTGTGTCTCTGTGTTGCCCTGCGACAGACTGATGACCTGTCCAGAGTGTACCCTGCCTCTCACCCGGAACGTAGCTGGAGATGGGCACCAGCACCCCTCCCGACCCCATTAAGGGACAAGGGTGAACAGAAAATGGATGGATGGATGGATGGATGTTACACTGTGTCTTATAAAACTGTAGAAAATATGTTGCTCATCTTCAACTACATCCTAAAGTTATTCTTCTGGATTAAGACTTGGTGGCCATTCGAATGAGCTTTCTGCCGTTTTCTAATAACCAGTTTGAACATTTGAGCTTTGTGACATGGTGCTTAAAATCCAGCTGGATGTGGACATCAAAAAATGGGTACAGTGGAGGATAAAGGGATGGCCATTATATGCATCAACACCGAGACTAGCTGTGGCTTTTAACTGTGTGCGGTTAGTGCTGAGGGGCCAAAAGAAAATCCTTAAGAAAACCTCCTCCAACACTCCATATATTTTTGCTGTTTATGCAAAATTCTGACCCAAACAACTGATTGTTCCTGCTATAATTGAAACTTGCCATCCATATGACTGGCAGATTCACTTATGTAAATAATTCTCATGCCCTGTTGTGTATTTTATATCTATAGTGTTTTTTACATTAAAGTTGCAATAGATAACTTTTGTAAAAATTTTTTTTTTTTTTTACATATTTCTAAAACTGTCACTATCCTCTGATAGTATAATTTGAGACAAATATGTTAAAAAGAACCTCATTTGCACTCATCCTACTGCGATCTGCCGAAACACACAGATTCCGGTCAGAAACAACCAATCAGAGTCAGAGCCATGTCTTAGCACAGTCATGTAAGTGCTGCTCACACCCTGTGTGTACAAGTGCAAGAGTGCCGGTTGCGGGGACACGACCTCCCCACCCCCACTACAACCCTGTCCAACCGTGACATCTGCCGTGCTGCTCTGAGCATTGAGCTAAGGCCGCAGGATGGTTAAGATTAGCGTTCTTGCCAGAAAAGGTTTAATGTTTGACTTAAACTCAATTTATCTGAGATTACTGTTGTTATCTGATGAAATAGACTATTTCTTCTTTGGTTTGGAAAAAAAATTGATTCTTAACCTTTTTAACGTTCTATGGAAAATATTTGATATTTTGATATGAGTATATTAAACGGGAAAAGCAGTTATCATCAAGGCCTTGACCTGGCTTTGTCCTAATGAATCTAAACTTATTCCTCTCTGGTCTCATGCAGTTAAAACACCCTTTCCATCACAGCCAATCTGATAAAGGGATGAGAGAGGATATCATGTGTTCCTCACACAAATCCTGCCTGTAATCCGTACATTGTTGTTGTTCTACTTCCCTCACTGTAATCTCTTTCCAAGTCCATTCTATCCAATGTTGTCGTCCACCAAATGTGGTACATCAAACATAATAATAGCTACAATATCAGGGAGATAAGGCAAGACAGAGGAGAATGCACAACTACAGACTGTCTTTATGAATTTCTGTGTGTAATGTGACACAAGGGGGACTGAAACATACTGGCCATCTGATAATGAGGCAGGGCAGGAGGTTGTGGGGGGGTAAGGATTACATTCCCCAACAGTAATAGAGAGAACAAGACAGGACATATGTGGTGCTGCCCTTGAAAATCCCATTTGACCACAATGCATCTGAAAAGGAAAACATCTAAAGAGTAGAAAGCAGATTTAGAGATAAAATGTTTGAAATTAATGGATGACATGGTGTGGGACACAAATGTTACTTTAATCAAGAGATTAATTCTCTACCTTAAGTCCATCGACACAGTGAATAACCCAGAACAAAGCTCAGCCAAATGTTGTTTTTTCCCCACAATTTCCAGTCCCTTCCTCCTGCCATGCTGCTGTGATTTTGCCAGTGCGACATTCTCCAGCATTTATGTTACAGTATGGTACGCTCCATCTGCTAATATCTGAGGATGTGAAGTGAATGCTGTCGCATATAATTTCTTTGACACGACTGGATATTCCTCATAAGACTGCCCCCAGAACGAGCGACCTGATGCGTAGGTAAAGCAGCCCTCACACAGCAACAACTTGTTCCCAAATACAGAGTTTGAGGATGCACACTTGAAAGCATGTACTCTGTCTTTACCTGGCCTTTATTTTTATCTACTTGGTGACACTTCCAATCACATATGGCATCTGGACTCATTAGCGTCAATGATAAACTTTGACAAAGGGAACAAAAGCCTGCAAATGAAAGCAGACAGAGCAAGGAGTGCAGTAAATTAAAAGGTACAATGCAACCCTTTCAGACATAGACAATGAATCCATGGACATAATGAAATCATTGTTTTCAAAGGATGACAATATGTAATGCCGTATTTTATATGGGCTACACAGTGGCACAGATAGTAGCACTGTTGAAAGCAGTGCTACTATCAAATTCGTATCCCGGTTTGCAGTCTTTCTGCGTGGAGTTTGCATGTTCATCCTGTGCATGCGTGGGTTCTCTCCGGGTACTCCAGCTTCCCACCATCCAAAAACATGACTGTTAAGATAACTGGTTTCTTAAAATTGTTATTTGATATGCGTGTATTTGTGTGTGTCGATCTGTCAATAACAAATTTTGTAAATTGTTGCGATAAATTATAATATTTAGACTAGGAACACATTCTGAAAGATCAATAAATCTTAAATTCTAATGAACATTTAACATTGGAACTGAAAGATGTTTTAAATATCTAAAATAAATAAACAAAGCAACAGAAACAACAAATATAATGAATTATTAAGTTTCTGCAAAAACAAAATTGTCTTTCAAAAAAGAGGCCGGTTTAAACCAAAACACCATACTGAAGATTTTTGTCATCCAATTTTTGGTAGAAAGAGAGAAAAATGATAAATCATGCAAATTATTGAGTTTGTCTGAAGTTACTATGTGATTAATTGATTTATTGCTTATTGGGACAGGCCTGTGTGTGTGTGTGTGTTGTTGTTCTGTACCCCTCTATGGTCCTGAAATGAACTGATGACCTGTCTGGGGTGTACCTCTCACTTAATGACTGCTGGACATAGGAACCAACAACCCCCACACCCATAGCCAAACCCCTGCAAAGATAAGCCAGTTCAGACAACGGATGAATGTATTTTATGTCTGAAATGAAATGAGATGGCAGCACAGGCATTTGTGTTTAGATTGGATCTTTGCCCATGATTAACAAGAGAGGAGCCAGGTGTTGTTGAGCCTCAGGGTCAGCTCGGGGCTCTGCTGGCTTAGCGATAGTGGCAAAGCTCCACTGAACACTGTACACTTGTCTGTATGCCACAGGATTCAATTTACAAGTTGCTGGTTTAAGCTGGCACAACGAACCATCCTGTTGTTTGCACCAGGATGTGCTGCCTGTTTTGCAGGCTTTTTGTCCTGCAGTTAACGAGCACTCTAGTGGGAGAGAATCTGTAACGGTCGATTACAGCTGTGATAATGGCAGACTCTTTTGTGTGCGCAGAATGGTTAAAAAAAAGCCATCCTCACTAGGGGGGGAAGAAAACAAATGAGGAAAAGATAAACTCTCATGCAGTTTGCAATCCTGTAAAGCCTAGTGTTTTCTTAAGGAGAACTGAGTAGATCTGATTCCAACACAAGTGGCTTCCAAAGACACACAAACTTCTAATGCAAGCCCCACAAAACAACACATATACCTTTACAAATACATATTCTATCATATGTACTAATTCACAAAGGTACATTTAGAAGTATCAGTGCATTGATCATATTGTCTATCTTCTAGCACTTTAGGGATATACAAATTCATGAACATTTCAAAATTACGCTGCAGGCAATTGGGAAAAGGACAGGTGCGAGGACTCGGGATTTTATTTAAAGACCAGTCAAGACTGCAACAGTGGAAATATCACTAAACTTACAGCATACTGTTCAGTTTATTTGTTAACGTGTTTGTTTTCACTGGATGCAAAACGCACCGATTAAAATCCAAGCAATAACGTGTTTCTGTTTCTCCCCCCATGCCCTCACCTTTCAGTCGCACACGGTGCTCTAAGACATGCGCAGTGGTTTTCTTTGAGCGGCAGAAGATGTTTGTCTCATAAGAAATCCGATGGCGACAGCTAATTTAGCAGCGCTCCACTTTCACAGACGGTGGGGACTACGTCTTAACTTTTTCGTCACTTAGAAAAGAAGCTCAAAGAAAGGTAAGCTCTGTTGACGTGATGTTAGCAAAGCTAGTTGTACAGAGACACATAAGCATTTGTGATGAAAAAAAGTCAGTCACTGCGCTGAATTATTGTGCGGAGGTGTTGACTAAAATGTCACAAATGTGGGACAAC
Source organism: Girardinus metallicus (assembly GCA_903067095.1). NCBI lineage: Eukaryota > Metazoa > Chordata > Actinopteri > Cyprinodontiformes > Poeciliidae > Girardinus > Girardinus metallicus. The sequence continues at coordinate 41,234 of CAEGAE010056057.1, read as the reverse complement.
ACTGTGTCCAACAGTCTGCAATGTAGTGATGTGACATTCAGGAACGATCCGAGTCCTCTGAACTTCTCTTTATTAAATAGATAGGACTGGAGCCTCATTGAGAGCCGTTCTTTGTTCTTGTAATGCTCTGCATACACTGCAGTAGCTATTATTATTTTATTTAATTATATACATTGATATTTATTTAATTAGCAAATAAATAAAACACAAGAACGAAAAAGCACAAAGAGCATGCGCATTGCTCTTTGATTGTTTTCGTTCAAAGTGGCAGCTGTAATGTGTGCCATGATGGCAGACATAACAGCATTGTGCTGCCTGGCTTCATGCAGTGGGAGAGAGGGTGAGAACAGTCATGGTGAGCGCCTTGTGCTTGGTTACTTCTTGCTTGTTGCTCATTAGTCAGTGTTCATAGTTGAGTGTTGTTTACCATCGGGGCATTGCCTCAATTGCTATGTTTAATGGTGTAGACAGTGGTGATTTCTGGCATGAATGATACGGACAAATGCCCAGGGCATTATCTTTTTAGATAAGCAGAAAAAAAGAGTTTGTTCTGCTTTTAATATTGGTTAAATTTATTTCAGCTCTAAGTATTTAATATCTAGGTGTTTTTATGGAAATGTGAATCTTTCACATCAATTTGATTAGCAATTTTGATCATATTTCACATTTTATCGTGTCATGTAGCGCGGGGCGCTGGTCTTGGTCTTGACTTGGTCTTGGACCCTAAAAGTCTTGGTCTTGTCTCGGTCTCGATACACTCTGGTCTTGGTCTTGGTCTCGAGTTAGGTGGTCTTGACTACACTGTGGCACATACAGGAGAAGTCAGTGATCAGAAAATAATGTTTTCTGATTTGAGTATCATATGTTATTTGAAACAATGCTTTCTTCCAGGCAACAACAGATATTTAGTTCCATCTGGATTCCATGCAGGACAGCATTAACAAGCTGCTCAAACACAAGGTTAACTCACATGTAGATTACGAAGGATGTAGCTGTCCAAACACATAGTCTTTAACAAATTTATTTCTTCCGCCTCCTGCTTGTTATGTTTTTATGCAAATCTACAAAGGAAAATATATGGCCAGTGGTTATTTTGCCCTTTCAAAATAATGTACTTTTTGGCAAATTGCCTTAAAAATCTTCACTTGAGTCACATAAGGCAGACAGACTGGAAAGTGCAGGAGCCGTTTGTCTTTCACGACCAATATCATTATAGCCAGGTAAAAACCAGCCCCTTGTTCTACGCTTTGATTCCTATAGAGGGTCTCAGCTATTGATAAACGATTGCTTGCTAGAGGCATGGACTCTATTAAAATTTCAAATGATTGGATCTAATTTTGCCCAACTGCTAATGTTTGGCTGTGAGGCACGTAATGTGGCAGCTCAATGAAGTCGGAAACTGCCTGCACTGTAAACACCTCCTTGGGGAGTAGGGCTATGACATCTTTGCTGGCTATAAAATCCCATGTACATTCCTCTTGCTCCAACTTTAATTGCTATTTGGAAGCTTGACCAATATGGACTAAATAACTACTTTCACTTTTACTTCTCCAACTGCCAAACTACTAACCTATATAGGTAGACTAGAAATGACCTACAAAGTAGAAGTCAATTGTTTATAACTGATTGGCCCGATTGTAATTAAATCGGAGAAATCAAACTCAATGGCAGAAATTCCAGACTGAAGGGAGATAAGAACTGAGCAGGATTAAGCAGGACAGCAAGTAAATGTAATTAAATAGAGTAGTATATAATACATTTTTTAAATTTATGGAAAATGTTTGTGTCATTCATTTGGTTAACAAAACTTTTAATGAGCAGCCAGAGAAGGTTCTGGAGTGGCTCGTCTTGTCAGTGTTTATAGCAAAGTTGCTGCGCACTTCCCCCTCCCCTCTCTGTTTCAACACAATACCACATAATATTTTTCAACAACAAGGAATGTCACAGAGTGGAAACCACAAAATCTCCAACAACTTTATTAGAGCAATGTTTTTGTTTGAAATGCAGGATAGCTAGTAGAATAGTGAGTCTTGCTAATTAACCAGTTAATATCAGATTTTTTTTTAAGTTACTCTACTAATTATTTCAAAATGCCTTGATTGGGACCCTATGCTGATAGCTTTGACTGCATCAGTACATTCCTATTTTGTATATAACTTGTTTGTAATTTCAATGGAACACAGAACATGACAAATTCAGAAATGTATGGTCAACCTAAAGTGAGGTCCAATCAATCCTGAATAAATTTCACTGGAATATTTTTTGTTTGTTTGTTTATAGATAAAGGCATTGGGGAAAACATATTTTTCTTATTCACACTAAATTTACAGGTGCCAGTAAAGAAACACTGCCTTTTTTCAGCAAGAACAACACAGCCGTCAGTTAGTCCATGCCACTGAGGTTTCAGCACAATTAATCTTTGACTTGGGGCCATTCAGTCACAGCTACAGTGTTGCTCTGGTGATGAGGTCGCGTTGAGTGACCATGGCGCTGTCTTCTGCTGATTAGTCAAGAGAGTTTACAAAGCCACAACAACTGTAGGCAACCATTTGTCAAGCTCCCTGTAATTAATCCATTGCAGGCAGTCTGTTGGGAGGGCAAAGGGGTTGCTAAGGAGGTTCTTGAAAGGCAATTATCAGAAACACAAAAACTAAACAGATTGACACACACCAGACAAATGACTTTCTGAGTGACACTTTGGTACCGAACAAGTTTCTTAGCTCTAAAGTGTCTGTAAGAGGGTTGATTAGAGGAAGGCCACAGCAGAGAAACCAAAGTGGACACAGCAGCAAGAATGACAGATGGAAATGAATTATAGAGAACGTAATATGTACTCCCTAAGTGGATTCATCTATCTACATGGTTTAAGGTCAACACAGTTTTTATGTCATGACAAGAAATATCTGAATGTTGTTAAGTGGTTGACATTTCCAACACGGTTTCTTGAAGATTGTTAGTGTCACTTGAAGAATGATAAAAGAAAAACAGAAAAACCTGAAAAAATTTAGGCTGACCTCTGACTAAGAAGAGAATGTTAGTGTTATTTGACCCTCAGAACTGAGGTGAAGCCATGCCATGCTAATAGATGTATTTCCTACCAACACCCTTCCGCACGCCACAAGGGGCGATTTAAGCTCAATAATGGAGAAAATATTTCTTCAATCACACAGGTGTCAGACTTCATGCCTGAGCGCACAATTTTATCACAACCCTGCAAGAGAAAACAGAAGTCCAGTGTTTTTCTATAGAGCAACATCCCACTCTCACCAGGCATGCAATGTCACTCAGTCACCCACACACTGAACAGAGGCAGCTGCCTAAACAGTGTCCATAACCTCACTATACAGACAGACATAAACAAGCATGACACTTACTTTTTGGGGATGCGAAGAACACTGATTGACAGTGCTCTGTCGGCCGGATTAGAGACGTTCATTTCGTCCTGAACTCAATTATATTTTACAAAGGCTGACATCCCCAGTTAATTGCAGCCTTTCCACATGAGGGAATTATTTGCACTTCTCAATTCCCTGGCCATGTGTACTCTGTTCCGCATGTACAGGCTTCATCTAACATGTGGAAATATTGCAAATTAGATCAGTGGAGAAAAAAATATAGAAAGGAAAAACTAAAATCTGGGAAAGGCAAAAAGTGTGTTACAATTCCAAGAGAGTAGGAAATGAAGTGGTAGTGTGCCTTCGTCTCTGACTTCTGTCTGGATCTTAGCTCTGTCTCTGAGACAACATAGACATATCCAGAGTGACAGAATTTTGATGATTGACACGGTGATGAGGAGGAGAAGAAGAAGGGGAGAAGTGAAGGAAAAGGTTATACAGTGCCATTGGCTGCACCAAAATGAAAATAAGGGTTTGCCCATAGAAAAATGTGACAAGAATCCCTGGGTAGTTTTTAGAGGTTGAGGAAATGTTTGTTTAGTAATAGCAAGGAAGCCTACAAAGCCCAGAACAGTTGTATCTGCAACGTGTGATTAAATGGTGTTAAAATTAAGTTAAAAAAAAAAAAACCTCCAACACTGTGTATCCTGGATTATACTGTCTGTCCTTACCCCCAAAGCATCTAACAGCAGACATCCAATGGTTGACATGTGTCACCACACATAGTCAGATTAGCAAACCTCTAATCCACCTATGTGGCTGACTGGGTGGGTGAAAGGGTTGGGGATGATCTGCCACACCACAAATAATCCAGTACCTAGCATTTCATCTGGTAGGAGGTCATGTTGCTGTTCTCTGTCAAAATCGCTCTGTGTTTAATGGGCAGCGAGGCCTTGGATTAGATTTGTGCTGTTACTGACATGTGGAGAGACAGCTGTAGCAGAGAAGTGCAAAACTAAAGCCCTACTCCAGGCTCATATCTCTATGCTACCCTTGGGTTGTCCCTGATTGTCAGAGAACTAATCCCGTATCATTGTTTTGCAATTTTGTTTGTTACAATGGATATCAGTGACATCACCGGTGTTGACATTGGCCTGTCAGCAAACAACACTACTGTTTATCTTTGTCTGCGAGATACTGGGTAAAAATAAAAATAAAAAAAAAAACACTTCCAGATGGGAGAACCGCATTGCCAGTTAGAATCTAGAATAAACAGACAAGCAGGGACTATTTACTGATAATAATCTCATCAAACAGCTGAATGAAGAATCCCTTTTATCAAAAGTAAACAACCCTTTGAATATGCTAGACTAGTTGGAATAGACATCTCTCCACAGTAAAAACATTAAAGTTTGTCTCCTTGAAAGAACATTGTTCACAATAGTATCTCAGATGGCGGTAGTAATGTTTGAGAGAACCTGTGTCGTGCTGTACATGTCAGGGACAATGATCTCTCATTTTTGTCACATTGACCGAACTGAAAGTCATCAGCCATTGTGGCTTACACAGCATTTTTTTTTTAGAACAAACAAGGTTTGCAGTCTAAAAGATATTTGTTACGCTTAGTATTAATTTGATTTAGCTAGTAATAGCAGTGAAAGCTGACTTCTTGACATTCAGTGCAAATCAGAATGTGCAAAGGACAGTAGTATAGAGGAACAAGTTAGATTTGCTCCAAGCAGGGACACTCAGCTTCTGCAAAAGGCACACCAGTGATTAAGACAGGTCAATCATTCTTAGAGTCAATGTCAGGTGTGCAAGGGAAGTGCCCCCCTTTCTCAGCTTGGAGGAAGAGAGAGGCTTTCTACAGCTGCCAGAAGGCCAACAGTGCTTTAACCAACTCCCCATTAGTTGGGGTAAGTCAGTAAAACCTGACCCCAGGAGACCCTTGATTATGAGCATGAACAACTTTAGAATACTCTAGGGAACCCCTGCTGTAATAATATAAACAACTCCTACAGACGGTATACTGAGAGTTAGTTTGCAAAGTATTTTTCTTTCACTATTTCTTAAAAGAGTGTTGCTTTCTATTATAGCACTAGAAAAGTCATATAGTAACGTAACATCTGATGAAAACGTAATGGTGAATTTTAAGGAAACTACAAATTGTCCTTGAGTGTCAAGAAAAGTACATATAAATTAAAAGTTTTATTATTATTGTTATTATTATTATTATTAAAACTGGTGTCTACAAATGCTGGCCACTTTATTAGGTACACCTGTTCAATCTCTTGTTGATGCATGTAGTGAATATAGATAATCAATCAATAAAAAGATAACAAGTGCCTAAGGCATTCAGTGATTATGATTTGCTGAAACTTGAAATACATATCTAAATAGGGAAAAAAGGAGGCTTAATTGACTTTGAAATTGCCAGGGTTGTTGCTGTCAGATAGGTTAGTCTGTGTAATTCAGAAACTGCTGGCGTACTTGGATTTTCCAAAAACATAATCTCACTAGTTTACAGAGACTGGTCTAAAAAAAAACACAACATATGTCATATGGACAAAAATTTCTTATTGACCAGAGGAGAATGGGCAAAATCGTTCAAGATGAGAGAGGATGAATTAGATCAAATAACGATTCATTACAACCAATTTCTCCAAAATAACAAAGCTAATTTATACAACATGTCGAATCTTGAGATGGATGGGCTACAGCAGAACAAGACCAGAGCAGGTTCAATTCTTGTTCAGTTTTCAGGAACAGAAACCTGAGGCTGCAGTTCACACAGGTCCACAGAAATTGGATAACAGGAGAAGATAAAAAATAATGGCTGATCTAAGTCAGCTGAAACATTTAGATTGTGGGGTCATAATTTAGCATAAACAACAAGTCAGCATGATTCCAGCACCTGTTTCAGTGTTGTTACTAAACACATCCATCCCTTTTTTACAGCACATTGTACCAGGATAATATTTTAGCAGTTAATTAGTAGCTTCATCAATACATTTTGCCACAACTGACCCTTTAAGGGCATTCATGATCATGATATGATCTAAAATGAAAATTAGTTTGACACTCCTGCAGTAGATGCTGGGATGAATCAACTGCATAATATTATGTCCATATGAAGATGCCTGATGAATATTTTAGGCACCTTGTTCAATCCATGACAAACACAAATAAAACAATTCTGAGGCCAGACCGGGATCCAATTCCGGAAAAGGAAAAGTGTTTCAAACCTGACAAACTTTATAAGTGCTTGATGAGCGCATGGAGCTATGGATGTTACAATTCTCAAAGCAAAAGCTGCCTAAATGGTGAAAACATTCACATTACAACAAAATATTAGATCAAAAAGTACATTCTAAAGTCATATATGTTTTGAATTATTATTCAAGACTTGTCTTTATGGTTAAATGTTTCCCCAGGGACACTAATCCAGAGGTTAGAGAGAGAACCACATTCTGCTGACTGCCCTCCTCACTGCTACAGGGCTTGGCCACCAACCCTAAAGATTTTTTAATAGCATACTAAAATTCTGTGAAAGCCTAAATTGCAGCCCTCAATGGGCAACAGATGATGGAATTAAAGAGATTTAGAGCTGTTGGGGAAAACGGGCTGTACATCTTTGATGTGGGGCTGGGAATGAGGGAAGAGTGGAAAAGATGGAAGCTGAGCACACCGAGGCAGCATCTGGCCCTTGTAAGGACACACTGCTCTCTGGGAAGTCTCCACAGATCGAGAAAAGGGGCTAAGTGATAGCTCTTTCTTACACCCACTATGTGCACCAACTGGCACTCACCTAATAGTAACACCTGCTGCACCCACAAGGTGTTACAATATCACTCATCACCTAAACAAAACTGGGACATGTGAGGCATGGAAAAAGTTTGAACTGTGAAATTGTGAGGGGGTCGTACCAAAAGGAAAGAAAAAAATTCTTAATTTCAACCCAAGCCCCACTTGAGGTAACCATAGCAACCCCTCACCTGTCATCTCATCGACAACAATAGACAGCCAGGTCAGAGTGACACATTTTCTCAACCTAGCAAATATGCAGCACAATTTTCTGTGTTCAGCATAGTGCCTTACTCTCTCAGACTTCTGCCAGAGTTTAATCAGACACACATAGCCTGCTCTACACACACCAGATTAATCATCTGCCTTTTTCCTTTGCCCTCCTGCTGTTCTGTGCTATGCTCTCTCTACTCTCTTTGTCTTTCATTAACTGACACTTGTACCATCACAGTTTCACACATAAACATATTCACAATGACACATTTTAGTTTCGCTACTCTTGCCAGAGGAAACTGGCAAAATGGCAACATTTATCCTGACCTGGCATATTCCAATCCCAAGTGAAAATGTGGCCCAGTATAAAGGGCCGGTGGGCTGCCACAGCCTCTATTCACCCGAGACAAAACCTGGATCTGTGGCGTAATCTGGCTGGCTGGACTTGTGAATAGAGCCAGCAATCCAGCAATGACAGACCCTGTTAACCTCTATACTCTGAGTTACTGCCTGGCTGTATACAGCAGGCAAAAAAGGAACAACGTAAAAAAAAAAAAAACTGGCATTGATGGAAACAGCTCTGTGCTTAGAGACTAAGGATTCCTGCCACACAGCTGCAGTATACTGGGCATGAAGAAGTCAGTAAAATTTGGAGGAAAAAAAATACTATCTGCAGAATCATACCTCACTATTCTCCCACACAAACTTTTGCTTTTATCTCATTCCAAAAGAGGAAAGAAGGTAAAAATAATCCAGGGGGAAAAAAAGGGAATCTGGAAGATTGACACTTTCCAACAAGCTGTGGCAAGAGTGACAAAGCAAACACACAGCGGTTGCTGAAATGTCAGGTTGGGACAGTCTCTGTCCTGAGTAATAAGGGGGGCGGGGGGGGTCTTCCCACCTTGGCTCTCGTCTCTACCGATTTCATCTTGCTGCACACCACGGGCACTGTGACTCACCAAGTGAGCAAAACATAGCCAAAACCAATAGCCGGCAGATAGCATCTCTTACGCTAACAAGCTTTTCACTTGGGGATACCATCAACTCTCCAGTTTTCTCATACAGCTAATTAGGAATGGACTGAGAAGCAGACCCGAAGCCATCTTTTCACCCTTTTTTATTCTCTCACTCACAAATTTTTCTCTTTTTCACACAAACACTTCTTTCTCAATCCATTGCCCACTTTTTCACACTTTTTACATCGACCTACCATCTTCCAATCCACCACCATCGGTGCCATTGCTGTCACTGTGTCCAACTCAAAGCCTCTAGTGCTTCTTAATCCCATTAGACCAAACACAATCAATTATCCAGCCAGCCTTAAGGATCTGAGAGCATTAGAAGGTTAGCTCAGGAGATTTAAAGCCATTGATGTCTGTGACAGCAATGCACCCCACACATCTGCAGCCCCCATTACGACTATGTCAGTGTCCGCATATGTACGCTGCATGTCAGCATGTGTTCATCATGATGACACCCCAGCAACAACTAGAGCCACCATGCATCGCTAGCGGATCTTTAATCATGTCCCTGCAAGTCCTGGCAAATTACTGCCTTGTGATGGTAATCGATAAAGCAATAAACACAGTCAGGGACTTCAGCTGCTAGAGCAAAGAAATACCATTGCAGCCGTTGTTTTTTCTATTTTTTTTTTTGTCTTTTTCATAATTGGATACTTTCTATCCAAGAGAGAGAGAAAGAGAAAAACAGTTTTTTCCAAATCAGGAAGGCATTTGTGGGTGAGAGAAGAACATCCTCCCCCCTTCCGCTGTGTTTGCATTGACAGACAAAAGAGTTACAGGTGCAGGTCAATCAATACTATCAGAAGATAGACTGATATAATCTTATTGTAATCTGTAGACTCATCTCATCTCCTTCTATCTGCCCCATCGCTGCCTGTCCATAAACTCCATGCCCCAGTGCCGCTCCATTCATGGCTTGATGTAATTTTCTCACTCCCTCCCTTTTTATCTTTCTCATACGCTTTTCTCCTTCATTCGCCTCTCACTGACTCTGTTCCTTCTCTGGCGAGAAAATTAAATATGATCATTCCTCTTCAAAGGCGCCACCATTAGCCACATAATGAATATTCAGTTAATGTAGCAAAGAGAGAGAGTGGGACTGTGTGACTAAGAGAAGTAGGTGACCGCAAGAGCCGAAAGGTAAAACTCACAAACTTGACACAATAGTGCTGTGATAATATGTTTACCTGCTTACATATTTCTTCTATTATTGCATTTTTGTCGCACTTGCATGTTCAGAATCAAACAAATTTCAATACCAGACAAACATAAGTCTGATAAAGACATATAAAAATACATACGAAATGTTCTTTCCAAATGATGATTTCTTTTTATATGTAGGAGAAAAAAGAACTTGGCTCTTCACAAAAAATAATTGCCCCCTAAACCTAATAACTGGTTGCTTAACATTTGGCAGCAACAGCAATCATATAACATTTGCTATAACTGGCAATGAGTCTTTCAAATCACTATGGAGGAGGCCAGAAACTGTTTTAATTGAGCTACGTTGGATGGTTTTCAAGCCAGTACCACAGGTCATGCTATATAATCTCATTTGCAATTATTTCTAGACTTTGACTAGGGCACTTGAGACTTTCATTTCTTTTTTAAAACATTCAGATGTGGACCGACTGGTGTGGTTTGGACCATTGTGCCATTTCCTTTTAAATCCTGTAAAGCACTTTGTATTGCCTTGTTGCTGAAAATGTGCTATATAAATAAAATTACCTTTACATAACTGAAGTACACTTAAGCTAAAGCTAAAACCAGATGGCCCAACAGTCTCTTTTGAGATTTTTTGGCAGAGAGCAGAATTAATCGTTCTATCCGTTACAGCAAATTGTTCATGTCCTGCAGGGATAAAGTAGCCCTGACCATCCCACTACCACCACCATGCTTGCTCATCAGTATGATGTTTTGCTTCTGTACTACTATTAGTTTTACACCAAATTGCCCCATTTGGCAAAAGTGAGATGGTCTTCTGTGTTCTTTTTGTTCACTAGTAGTTTTGGTATTGGAAAAAAAACTTGTTTTTTAGGTGAGTTGCAGCCATAGAGTGGCATAACCAGTTGTTAGCTTAAGAGGGCCAAGTTGTTTCAGGCCGTTTATCACTGTCTTTATCTGAAATTATTTGATGATCTGAAAAGTGTGTATGCGTAAGGGGGCAAATACCTTTTTCACAGCACTGGACCTTTAACAAGTAACTGAAAAAGAAGTGAAAACACATTTTTGCACATTTGACTTTTTAAAGTCAAATGCAAAATATTAATTATTACAAACTTCATTAGCATGAATGAATGCTCTAGTGACATTTAATAATCTGATTGCAGATCTATCCAACCAATGCATCATTTAGATCTCATTAATATATAACATTTTGAATCACTGATGATGGCTCTATTGTGAAACGCTTCCATTTGATGTCTTTAACGTTACTTCTTACAGAAGAATCAGTTGACTGAAGCTAGAAAAGCCCCACAGCATTTATGGCTGGAAGGTAAAGTCTGCTCCATAGAACTACTTCTTTTGCCATCCAGATGCGACACAGAGCACCTTTTCTACTCAAATTCAAATGTGTTTCCTCATGCAGACACGATAGCCACTTTCCAATTTCAACTTAATCTTAAAGCACCAATTTCAACTGCCGTGGCAGTGATTGAAATATGAAACCCTGCATATATACAGGCCATTACAGAGAATACAAGGCTCCAGCTGCTCTCTGTCTGCTCAGGAAAGTGGAGGGGAGAAGAAACAACAAGGATCAGCTTTGGCTGAAACATATTTCTGTTTATTTATTATTCAATAATGCCGAATTGGCCCCTGACCCCCAGGAACAGCTCGCACTGAACTACCTTCAGGAGGAAATGGCAGTGATGCTGAATCAAGAAAATCAAACAGAATCTTTGGGGCTCTGTTGCACAAGAGGTACAGTCTGACAGCTGTTTTTTGTTTTATGTCTTGTTTAATTTATACAAAGAAATGCTAAAAGAAAACACAAACATTCAGTATGACATAAACATAGGAATTCGGATTAAAAAAAAAGTCACTGAAATGAACAAACCTCCAGTAAACACTCAAAGATAGTATTTTTTGTCAACTTTAAATTTGACAAAATGATTGTTGTTTTAGGGTGAAAACCAATTGACTATCACTGCACACACTACTTAACAAGATTAATACACTTTTGTCTACTGCTTTCAAGGTTGCTTCTGCCATTAATTAGCAAAGTTTGATGGCTTGAATCCATTAGAGCCATCTAACCTAGTTAAGTCAGTTCCTCAATGGATTTTCTATGCGCCTTAAATGCGAAGCCACAGCTCTACAGGAACCTGGCTCAAGGTTAGCACCATGGTGTAAGTCGTGCCCAATGTCCAGAGCATGCAGTCTGCCACGCTCCTCAAGTGGCTGCCAGAGAACACTTCACCAAGGTTATGCCTGTCGGAGGCAATGAATATTCCACTTATCTCAATCAAAGTCCTTCACAGAACTTTGAGGGATCGGTTCTGCCTGTGTTTCAGCCGCTTAGGAAAACAAGGACGGTAACTCTGCTGGAAAATCTGAAAGCGAGGTGGGGGCTTAGCCAGTCACGCTCCTGCACCTGAACTTAACAGCATGGCAAATAACATCTTGAATTATTAATCTGCAGCTAATCAGATCTTCAATTAATCAATTAGGATCATCACATGCAGAGGGAAACAGATGAACATATTAGCATATTCTTTTTGCCATTTGGTAAAGGACAAACTCAGTGGAAGAAATCCTTTTGAACACTCTGTGACACAAGTTTGAAAGGAAAAATAGAACATTTCTTGGGTGAGGTGATGAAAAAATAAACTGCTTTGCAACAGTATTCCTTTCCCTTGAATTCACATTTGAGTTACAAACTTTTGCTATGTATTTCCTTGAGATTTCACATGACTGACCAACACAAAGTAAAAGATAATTGTTCAGGAAAACCATGGTTTAACATTGTGCACAACAAAAAATCTGAAGAGTATGGCATGCATTACCACTTTTACTCTAATACCCCCAAATAATTTTCTGTATGATCAATTACCTTCATAAATAAACAAAAACCCTCTGTGTGTAATTTAATCTGTGTCTCATATGGCTTTTTCTCATTCGGCTCATTCAAAGCTGAATGAGAAAAAAGTTTAGTTTAATGATGTGTAAAGCGAGGAAACACCACAAAAGACTTAAAGCTGTAGCTGAAGCGAAAGTAATGACTACAAAATATTGACTTAGGGGGACTAAAAGCCTATGCATGCTGTACTTTTAAGATTTTAATTGCAAACTGGTTTGGAAACCATGTGTCATTTTCAGTAATGAAATTTTGTGCTAGCTTATGAAATACACTGAAGTGTGTGGCTGCAATGTGATTTTTATTTTTTCAGAAACGGTGAAAGGGTGAAGAAAATGGAACTAAAGAAGACATTCACTTTCTAATCTATATTTCTGTGAATGTTTCAAGCGAGTGTTGTTATTAAGTAAGCTAAAGTAAAATTATTCCTTGTTCTTGTAGATATAGGCAGTGTGATAAAAGCCATTCAGTCAACAGTGGTTCATTATTAATAGCCATGTAACGTAATGACTGTTCTTAAATACCAAACTGTTAGCGCAGAGATAAATTAATGCATCTTCATGTCCCCAAAGTCAGCCTCAACAGAATGAATTGTATGTTAATGACAATAAATTACAGCACTTTGCTTCCACAGGAAACAATCTATAAGTTGGCTGACAAGCAATGTAAATGTGTTTGTGCAGCATAAATCATTCGCTAACAATTGAACACCTGTGGATTTTCCAAATTAAAATAAATCCTCTTTCAAGCCTCCCATCTGTTCGATATTCCACAGATAGCATTTAATGATCTTTTTGGAGTGATATCCTCCACAAATAGATGGAATTAGCTCTGATGGATACGGTGAAAGTTGACAGATTAGTAAGGCAGATGCATCCTTTTGATAAACAAGCGTAGTGCCCAGAAAGTTAATAGGGTAATGAGAGCTCTTTATTTTTTTTATTTCTTAATGCCGGACCCTTCCTGAATGAAATCATACCGTAACATTTGCCCATGAACAATCGCAATGTTTGGGTGCATGGGTGTGCGTGTGCGTGTGTGTGTGCTGGCTGCATGTCTGATGTCTACAACATCCTGCATCTCCAGGGGCACCGGCTCCCTCTCTCATCAAGCATGCCCAGTCAATGTGGCTGTCACTCCCAATCTGCGCTGAGAGGGGAGCCTGTTCCTATTTTTATAAATGTATTCATATTCATTAGTCCTGAGTGTCATTCATAGCAGCAGTTCTTTAATGCGGCGGGTAACCATCACAGGCCGGAGAAGCCTGCCTCCTCTCATCGCACAAATTAATAACACAGGCAATCACTGCAAAGGTGCCTTCTGTCAAACAACAATGGCTCCCGATTTCCATCAACTGTGTGCACTTCCTCATTTCTACAAGACATGCAATTGAAAAAGTCACTGATGTCCCTTGAGGAAAGCACAACAAAAAAATACCATTGTACCAGCCTATGAAATATGAAATAATTAAATTAACTAAGAATTAATTACAACCTTTTTTGTTCCCTTGGCCCAGTGTAATATTTTGCCTCGTAACTTCTCAGTGGCGCTGGGTTAATTGTGCAGAATAACTTATGTCAATGTGAACTGCTAATGAGAGCAATTAGGCTACAGACTCACAGTGACTACACCACCTTGCTCAAAGATGCTATCTGTTGGCTTTATTGGCACATGAACAATTTCATGAACTAATTTTAGTAAATTCAAAGACAACTAACATAACTCCTTCCCTGAATTAAACCATGGAAGACTATTTTTCTAAGACTTCCAGCACATCTAGAACTAAAACATGGGGTTTTCATGCTTAAGACCTAGTACACATCCACTTCTTTGTGTTGCGTTCTGGTTGCTGTTGCCTTTCAGGATAATGGAAGTGGGCTACATCCCACAGCCTTCCATGTTTTTTTCATGCCCATTGTTTCTGCTCCACCCCACTTTAAATCAAGAACACAAAGCAAACTCTGCCATACTTCACTCTGGACAGCATTAATAAAACAAGCTTTCAATGATGCAGAATGGAACACCACATTGGGAACGAAGCAGTGGTGTGATTACAGCTTTTAAACACTGCCACCCTTCTGAGTTTACATGTGCCAGCTCTGCAGACTGGGTGTAAGAAGGCTTTTGGCGTTCTTGCTCCTATTGTCATTCATTTTTTCTTCTTTGTCACAATTCCTCTCTAATAGAGAGGTACTGAATGGAGAAGCCCCGGAAGTAGAATGAAAAAGTAAAAAAGTTATTGGAGTTCTTCAGAGAGTAGGCCTATTCCCAAGATCTGCATACTTTCTCTAATCCTCTTATAGCCTCTGAACCCAATCATATTTTTATAAGATTTATTGTTTCTCTACCTGTAAAGAGGAACCTTTCTCTCATTATGGAAGCTAAATATTCATTATCAATGTTCTAATAGATCAATGTACCAAGCACTCAAAGAAAACATGTCTGACTGGTCATTCCTTTACACATTTCCCTCTTTAAATCTCATCACGACAACCCCTTGAGTGATCACAGAAATGGAAATAGGGACTTTTAATTGAAATTCACAAAATTAAACATTGACCAGAGCAACTTCATTAAATAGATATGACTCCAATTTCAGCAGTCCCTACAGGCTTAAAGAGCATGCCCACTGTTACAACAGATGTGCTTAAACATTATCTTTCATAGACCTGGGGAATTACACAGGCTCATATCCAAAGTGAAATAGTTTGACAAGCACTGTGAAAGACTTTCGAGGAGAGTGATGATGGGAAGCAGCCGGAGGTTTCTGGAACAGCACCACAAGCTTTAACATATCCACATCTGCTCAGGAGCAAACGCTTTTTGGCGTTACGCTTTTGATGAATTCTGGCATCACAAATCAGATTGAACTATCATATCTCCTGAACGTCACATGTGATGTAGATCCAAATTGGCTTTCATCTCTGGAGTAAAGCTCTGTCAGCCTAGAGTGACTTCACATGTCCGCCGTACCTTCCATCTGGAGACCTCAGGGAGAACATCATTGTCAGCAGGCCTCCCAGTGCACAACGGTACATGTCTCTAACAGGGGACGCCTGGGCTCGTTTGTTTTGTTACTTAACTCGGGCTCTGTGACAAGAGGAGACAGTGACCGAGGCATCTGGGACATAGGAGCCCCCTGCAGAATTAAACAGGCTGCGTCTCGAGCCCCTGTGACAGGAAATCTCACTCAGATCACAAAAGGCAGCCCTGATTGCCCGTGACGGGTGCATCCTCTTCCTTCAGATGCCATGTCTTTGTTTTGTCTTGTTTGCTTGTGTGGCGGCAATGGCAATTTTGGGAAGTCAGGGAGGAGTTTTTTGGTGGTGCCGTTCCACATTTTCCACAATAAATAAACTTGCTATAGATACAAATTAAACATATTGTGTTTGAGTGAAAAATGTGTAAAAAATAGAATCATAGCAAAACAATCATAAAATAAAATAATTTTTACTTCGTTCAAGGTCAGAAGTCTGTGTGCCTTTGACTAATACTTATTTTAAGTTACTTTTAAAAATGCATGACTTGGGACAAATATTTTGATTGTCCTTCCAGTAGCTTCTCAAAATAGCTTGCTAGAAAATTTGGACTATTGCTCCTTTGAGAACTGACGTCAGATTTGAAGACAGTCTTGCTCACACATAAATACACTTTGCCCACACATTTTCTATTGGAGTGAAAAGAAGCTTTTGTAAAAGCCATGACGAAACATTCATTTCCTTGTCTTAAACCACTCACTAATTTGGGTTTACCCTGAGGCCATTTGTCCTTTTGGAACATCCATTTGTGCCCATGCTTCAACTTGGGTGCAAATGGATGATGTTTTGAGATACTTTGATATTTACACATTTTCTTTGCTCATGATAGAATCCATTATCTGAAGTGCACCAGTCCCTCCTGCAGAAGTGCACCCCATAACATGATACAGTCACCACCAAATTTGACACTTAGGTTGACGTTATTATTATTATTTTTTAATATCGTTATTTGATTTTCATTTACAGGCAACAAATAACATCAAATAAGTGAGCTTTTTCTTCTGTACAAAACGGCATGGATATTAATCTGCATTCATGGTTTAAATGTGCCAGTTTTGTTTGAACTTGTTCATTTTCTTTTTTGTCTACACCTCCTGTTTTTCCCCCTTTTCCACAAAAAAACATGTGAAATAAAAGGAAACGCATGTAGAAAAAAGCTGGCAGTCATAGAAGTGCAAGGGTTACTGTTTCAGCTCAAACTGGGCACACTAATCCCTTTGATCCCCCCATTTTACTGTCAGCTGTTTCCTAGCTACCATTGGATCAGCACAGAATTTAGGATTTGTGCTACTGTATGCCACAGCAATCCCTGCCCCAGTGTTGCAGTCCTCCTTTCTTTCCTCCATCAATATCCCGCCCAGGGCCCACTATCGACATCCCTAACAATATTAATTTCTCTTTTTTGTTCCCCTTTCTACTTCACCTCGCTGCAGTTGGCAGTGACTGCGATGTGGCAGAGGGAGTTAGGTTAAATTGGAAACTATTTTGCACAGAGGGCCATCAGGACATGAACAGAGGATTCATGCTGAAAAGGCTGATTCTGATTTTGCCAATTCATCTGGAATTACAGTATTTCTTTCAAACGCTGGTTTGAGAAAGTTTCATTTAGCAATAATGAAACAATCTACTTCTATTTGTGCCAAGGCGTGCGTTGGAATAAGAAAACGTGCATGTGCATTAGGAGCTGTGCACATTGCTACTGCGTGCATGTTTGTGCATTTGTTAGCATGCATTAGAGCAATAAAGGAAGTTTCATTGGGTTCCTCTTTCAGGCTGTTTTGAAATTTGAATAAGTAGGCAAATCTGTCTGCGCAGGGTCTCTTTCATCCCAGTCAGTGTTGGCTGCTCTCAGAGGTGCAGTGTGCCGTACACTTCTTATTCAACCTCTGAGTTGTTCACCCAAACTGCTCTGAAATTATTTAAGGCAAAAAAAACACACAAAGGGGTTTGACTTGCGTATTGGCAAATTTATGCTTCTTTGTCAAACACTGGCTCTCTAGGACTAAATGTTTATTACTGCTGCATGCAAGAATGAGGGCTACTTTTCCAATTTAATCATTTCAACAGACTGTGGAATGCCTATTCATTTTTACATGTACGGTGTGCTTGCATAATTTGTTTAATTGCAGTGGTCAAACATACTTTTTTTTTTTGCAACCTTTAAATATTCACTATTTCATTTATTTATTCAATATAACTTACATTCTAATCATTCAATACGGACTAAATTATTTTCTCATTTATGGCAATAAGAAAAAATATTGCAATGACAGCCTGAAAGTGAAAACTGCATAAAAATCAAGAAACATAAATCTTGAATAGTCTCATGTTTGAAAAGCATACCAGCCTTTGTTGAGGCTGAATCCTACTAAGAGCTGCGTGCTCTTAGTAGCCAAACTGAAGCACTTTCACATCGGGCCAAGGATCCAAATTTGACATCGAGCCATAAAGAAGAAGCCGACACTTCTGCTGTCAGCCCACATTATCATTGCATTTCTTGACTGATACTCGGCTGATGTTATGGGCAAGGACAGCAATCAAAGCTTATGTAAACACACAAAGTGTGTCTGCCGAGCCTCTGCTATGTACGCACGCCTTATCAACAAACAAAAGATCCCCGGATGAGACGATTGGTATGGGTTTCTGTAGGTATATCTCACTCAATGCTTTTAACATCCACACTGATATCTGCTGGTATCGCTGTTGCACGTTTGTTTGTGGCAGTGGTGGAGTGTCAAACTGTGACAGCAGTGGGGAGGCCCTGCGAGCAAGATCTAAACTACATGGATGATGAAGATGAAGACAGCAGGTGCTTGGAAACAGAAATCAAACATGATATCAAATCCCATGTGTCCAAGAGCAAGACAATGGGGGGAAAGAGAGGCGGTTCAAGCTGTAATCAATACAGAGCACAAGGTATTGAGATGCAGTGAGAGGCATTTTGCCAGCCCCCCCAGAGGGTCTGGTGGGCCTGCTGCCAAGCACAATCTGAGCAGGACAGCTAGCTCAGCTTTGCACATTTGCATACAAAAATTTGCCTGTAAAAAAAAAAAAAAAAAATAGAAAAACGTCTAAGTTTGGAATCGGCTATCTCTCAAAGTAAAATGTGGTTTAAATCAGTTATTTTCAAACTTTTTGTTACAAATACCAAGTAGCAGTACAACAGATGTTTTACAACATTATTACCGCAGAAGATTGCAAACATCTTTTTTTCTAATTAACTGTCTAGTTGGTTGACAGATTCAGATTTACTATTCCTTCTCTGCACTCAGAAGCTGAAATTTCTGAATTTTAATTTGGAAAAAATACTGGAATGCTGGAACTATTGGTAAGAAAGTTTGAGGTTTTCCTGCCAAAGTTCTATAGCTTCGATACAAAGCTATAGAACAAAAAGAGTGTATTCACTCTGGCAGTTTTTATGACTCGTTTAAAATAGGCAGCACTCCCTTCTCGGTTCGCTCCTTGATTCTTGCTTCACTGTCACCCACTTTAGTTCACTGTGTATTAGGAGTTCTTTCAAGTTTTCCAATTTTTATTTTTTTTAGGTTGTTAAATTTTATTAGCACTACATCATATTTATTTGCTTTTGTACTTACCTACTACCACAGTTTCTTCTGAGTACAGAATACTACTCTCTACATTACATTGCATAGCACAAACTTTGAATAGTGCACACCTGCCGAGATCAAGTGTGGAATTCAGTGTTTTGCGGCGTCATATTGCATAATAATGGCTCACACCGCTGAAACAAAACACAGATATACAATAGAAGGATGGCAGTCTAAAGACAGCCAAGCCTTAGAACCAGTAATAGTACTTGGGCTAGTTTGAGATCCATTTCTAAACATTCTTTATGATTATAAAAATATAGGTGTGTCTATTCATGTTGTCACTAATGGCAGGTAGTCGTTGTGTTGTGTCTTGGTTTGAGGTCAGGGCAAGAATGGACTAGAATGTTAAGATGTGAATTTATTCACCTCAATGTTCAAAGTAAACAGGATTTCTATGACCGGCTGTTTTCATTAGGACATAGACAGGAAAATTAAAAAAACTCTGCTCCTACCCATACCACCACGGTATCAAAGTGATTCCTCCATTTCTCCTCTTCTTGTGCCTTTTGCCATTTTAGTCACAACACAAGAATACACTCAGCAGTCCCCAGGAGGCGCATGCTGGATGTGAGCGGAGATTCAGTGGGCACATTATGCTGTAAAAAAGGCATTGTTTCTCAACACAGCTTTCCTTGAGTTGCCTTTGTGTTCTTAAATGTTTACATGCAACAGCTCGGAGGCTCGAAGACACATGTACATTTCCAAGAATACGGTTTGAGTCAAATCCCTCACTTGCACCGATGGAACTAATGACACCATTTGTGAGGGCTCTTCAAATGCCTCATGTTAAGGAGGCCGTTACAAAGAGAAGCATGCAAAACATCTCTGCTCCCTGGTCAAAATTATATCAGACAAAACAAACAAATAGTGCCACTTCAAATTCCCCTCCATGCAGTGTCCAAGGTCATTTTTGCTTTCAGTTTCTGGCTCAGCTCAAGGCCTCTTCTGAGACATTTTTTATTTCTTGATAGCTGAGGTGCCTCCAAGCCCTGTGTTGGATTGATTAGACGTTTAGCCAGGAGAATTAATATGTGAAGAATTTCCCTGTTCCCCCCTGCAGCGCCTCTCCCCCTCAGTCTCATCAGTAAACAAGTAGATATGGAAACAAAACCACTCTCGGGCTATGTGATTAAAATCGGCCCCAAAAGAAGAAATTGCTTGACAATCAATGTTGTTATTACTGAAAAACCACATCTGAGTGTACCTTATTCGAACAGTATTGTTGACTCCGTACACCAATGCTGCTCTCTACAGGCATAGGGAATCTGTCTGAATAACCTAATTTTGTTGTTTCCTATGCTTTTGCCATTCTTTTGCGACAACTTCAACAAACAACTCTTAACAGATCTTAAATTGGTGCTTAACATCAACAGATCACCAAAAAAAACAAGAAAAGAAAAAAGCGCGTTCTTCAGAGTAAGCAAGGATTTTAGCAATAGTTACCCAAATCCGCAGACATGATAGGATTCTTTGCCCTGTGCAAACAGCTATTACCACTGCCTTTTGGGCAAATGGCAATTACTAAGCAAAGGGAGAATGCCAAAACCCTGCAGTTAATTTTGATTACATTTGCATTATGAACTATAAACACAGTTTTACTGCTCAACTGAGCCAATTAAAGACTTCCTGAAGCTAAAATAGGAACATTGACATCAAAACAGCTCTTTTGTTCTTGCACAATGAGGTTGATTGCAATCATTTGTCACTCCTAAAACCTTTCGGAGCATCTAGATTTTCCAAATAAAAGGAAAGACATTGTTACAAAAAAATGTTGGCTTTTCATTAATTTACTTTAATTGCTACTGCCAGCAAGCAGACTTTTTCTTACTTGAGCTGTGAGATGTTGCCTCTTGCAGGATAAGGCTTCCTGTGGCAGCATGAATAAACATGTGTAGACAGTATTTGGCAGGAAAAGGAGGGAGAAAAAAAAAAAAACCTCAGCCAACCAAACATGGGAGGCAGCCACAGAAGACACATAGGGAGTCTGATATGGAAGCTGACACCATTTCACCTGAGGCTGGGCGAACCACTTGCTGGGCTTTCCTGGCATGAGCCATATTGCAAAGAAAACAAGCATTTAAGTCCAAATTTTTAGCGGCTGTTCTCTCTCTGGCGAATATGCTTCACTGACTGCATTTTACTGAACACTGAAATACAAAACTATGTCATAAATATGAACAATGTATAGTTGATATATGATGGCTTTGGAACACAGCACTCGCACAGTACTGTGTTGAGATGTGTAGAGTTGTCAAAGTTCATCAGATCGGAAAAAAATAAACTTCCATCACCTTACGTAGAGTTGTCATTATTTCTCTATATCTAGCCATCTACTCGTGGCTGAGTGAATATACAGATCACCTAACACAGTACACCCCGTTGTATTCAACCACTGTAACAGTGAAACATGGTGGTGGCAGAATAATGAAATGGGGTGATTTTCTTAATTAAGTAGGGAAAGGGAAATTGAGGTTGAAAGAGAAGATAGAGCTTCTTGACATAAACCATATTACACAAAAATAAAGTCATTAAGTTGACGATTTCTCTCCGGTGAACATACGTATTTAACTCCATTTTACTGAACACCGATACATAAGCGTGTCCAACACAACACTTGCACAATACCGAGTTAGGATTTGTAGACAAGATTACATTAACACAATAATTTCATCGCCGTATGAATTGATAATTAATTGATAAGTAATTTGGTATTAGTGTGGACATTCTGCTCTTTGTTAATGGAACAGAATTTAATAATGAATTGCTAATGTCTTTGTCATATACAAAACAATAGACAGCAACTGTCAAAACACTCACCTAAGATTTCTGTTTGTACATGCATCAAAATAACCATTAACAGGGATGTTAATGGTGCATATATTTCTGTTGAGAATATTTGGCACAACCATTTTATTTCAATACACTCTCATACTGAATGACTATAGACTTATTTAAACCTGAACAATTAACAATTAAGAATGTTAATTGGCGGAACTTAAGTGTGAAATTATATATTTAGCTTCTCAACTTTAAAAAGAAAGCAAAGAGTCGGCTTCATAAGTTTCTTCCTCAACTACAGTGATTATAAAGAAAGAAACATTGACCAAAACACATACAATGTACGCAGCACCTAATTATTTACCTGAAATGACAAAAAGCTAAATATAAACATCATTAGTATGGAGAAACCAGGCTAAAGTCTAAATCAAGCTCCCTGTAGCAATCGTATGACTCCTTATACAGTCACTTGGAGGTTAGGGGTTTCATAGCAGGTGCACTTCTATGATGCATTCAAGAAAAAACTGGACTAATCAGGGGTGTCCAAAGTCAGTCTTCGGGGGATGGTATCCTACATGTTTTAGTTCCTTCCCTGGTTAAAAACACTGGTAGTGAATGCCTCCTCAGCATGTCAAAGCTCTGGAGAGGCCTGCTCCTTAGTCAGGTGTGTTGAACCAGGAAAAGAACATGCAGGATACCGTTCCTTGGATACCAACTTTGGACAAACATTGGTGTAGATTCTCAGTCATCCAGGTCATGATAAAATTGAATTTTAAATGAAGGCAACTGGACTTCTACCAAGATAAGTCCAGTTGCCTTCATTTAAAACTCTCAAGATTAACAAGTAAAACTTGTCAGAATCTGGAAAGAAAAGCCCCTGATGGTAGGTCAGTCACTTCTGGGGCTTTTCCAGGCATGAGCCATATTGCAAAGAAAAAGTCAAAATTTTCAACAGCTATTCTCTCTCTCTGGCGACATGTTTAATTAAGGGCCTTCTACCAAACTGCATAAATATAAATGCACAGAGAATAGCTGTGACATGACGTTGTTAAAACACGTGTAACACCTCCACTTCACCGTGTTAGTACTTGCACAGTTGTAAAATTAAATGAATATTTCCGTCACCTTTTGTACAGGCAACACAATTACAACAAATTTAGCACTAAAATTATGTGACTTTAGTGCGAATGTGCAGATCTACTAGAGTATTAACATATTAAATTGTTTTACGGTTGCACATGCAGGTGCAGACTAACAGGTTTGCCAGCAGTCTTTATAGGTAGGGACATCTGTAATTCTATTAAAACTGTAATATACTTGTTTTGTGTAATCTTGTACATATTGATTTTTCTATCTATCTGTGGATGCGCCTGCAAGTGCATGTGCTTGCTTGTGTGTCACCAATGGGGATGAATTATGATGTGCAGGCCCGCATTAGAGCAGGCAGCTTTAATCACACACAGATTCAGAGTGTTTTAAACAAATGCTTTTTTTGTGTAAGCACTGAGGATTATCATAAGATTTAAAGATTTGGAAATGGCTGACAGCTGTCAAGCTGCATAATAACGTACGTCCAGAAAATTATAGCAGCTGTCGGTTGGCAGAATGTCAATGCTGCTATCTAGATTAAAGCTCAATAGACAGGAACATAAGCACAGGCAACTGTGCACACACATGCACACGCACGCGTACACGCAACAAAATGCACGCAGACACACAGTCACTCACAAACACACATCAATCTCTGTAGTCTTATTGAGGAAGAGAGAAAAAGACAACACAAAGGCACCTAAGAGAAAAATAAAAGCAGAACCTCACATTTATTTACCAGGTATTTTGATTATGGGATCTGCATGAGTCGTAAAATGGCTTGTTGAGTAAAACCAGCAGAAAGGTTCCTCCTGTGGATCAGCCACATATCCTCTTGTGCAATCGAAGAGCCATCTGTATTAAAAACAGCGGGTGCCTCAATATGAACCTGCTGAAAAACAAGCGGCTACATAGCGCCTGTTCCCTGGAGGTGGCTATGTGTCGCCTAATTTCTGTCATTCTCATAGGTCTTTGTCTCTCAGGGAATAACTACAGCATCTCTAACTTTCTGTACCGTCACTGCTTTCATGCCGCTCATTTGCAAACAAGGATCCCCCCTTGAGGATAAGAGCTGTGTTCTACTTCAGAGGAACAAGGTGTCTTTGGATGCTGAGTGGACCCCCCCCCCTGCAACGGGTACAACAGCATCCTCATCGAAGACCGAACAGCATAGACAATGCAGCATAGAGAAGGCCCTTCTCAAATGAAAGAGGAGACAGACAAAAGGATTGGACCTCTCACCAATGCTAACGCACAACCAGAAATGCTCGCAAGAACAGAAAAGGAACTGCAGGGATAAGAAATGGTTCTATTTCAAGGAGGAAAGGTAAAATCCCAGTGAAGTAGCTCGGTGGCGCTCAATAGATCCACACACACATACACCCACCCATACTTCAGGCTTGTTGGCTTGAGAAAGGGATGCTAATAACAGCTAGAGGAACTGTGCCTTGCATAATAAGAGACGCCAGAGACTCTTCTCAGATAAGGTTGGGAGCACTTTAGAGCAACGTAAGTTGTTCAAAGGCAAACAAGTGCAGGGATTATGCTGCTTTTAGCACTCTGGTGTACCAAGCAGTGCGATTGTGAAACGGGGAGTGCATAGAGAAGGCACCTGTCAAATGAATCAACGTCTGAAGAAGGCATTTTTTTCTGGGACCTTCAAGAAATGCTTGATAGTCTGGCGCATCGAAGAAATATTTTTAACTTCATCAGTAAAGGCCATGGCATTGGAAAAGAGAACCAAATAGGATGTTACTGAAATTGATTGGGGCAAAACAGAAGGGAAGATTTGTGTTTCAACATTTCCACAAACTGTGCTGATTCCTGTTAACTTACCTTCACTTCTTGTGACAACCAGCAGTTACAGTTTTTCCACTCATGAAATATGAAGGCAGGTCATACTTGTTCTCCCCGGCTATCTGCCTTTATTTAGCAGATCTCATTAGGTTCTCACTGGCCAAACAGTTAACAGCTGATAAATGACAAGCAAGGAGTCACAGTTTCATAGTAACTGTCTGATTAGTGTTGTCCATGTTTCTGGGCGAGCTGGACATTAAATGAAACCAGCTCGCTGTGATTTATGGATTCTGCGAGACACATTCTCCAGTGAACCAATGCTTCAGAATCCTGAAACAAGTGCTCTCTTTTAATGTTTCCACACTGTAGTCATAACCGTGCAAGTTAATGATCTCTGCTAGAATATTTAAAGGGGGAGTCAAAAGAGGGGCAGCTTAATCTGCAGCAGCAGTGAAACTGTCAGAGCTTTCCATCACCAGAGAACTTCACATATTTCACAACAGGTCAAGAGGACCAGTGAAATAATCCAAATGGTTTTTAAGGCGTAGTTAAACAGCCAATCTGGAATATGCAAATACTGAACGGATCTGAATGCATGCATTTGGAGAGATGCAGAAACAACCCAAACTGCTTGCGATGACAACAGGATATTTTTTAACAATAAAAGCTCTTTTTGTCCCTCGGGTTGTGGTTTTGTGACACTATGCGCACAATTGACACTTAATTTCACTTTAAATCCATATTTGCCTTTTTTTTTCCCATTCTTGACCTGATCTTTTATACGGTATTTCTAAAGCCAAATATAGTTTGTGGGCTGTTTTTATGTGCCTCATAATAGTCGCATTGCATTCACTCGTTTTTATCACACTTTTATTTTATTTTTTTCTATAAGTACAATAAAACTGAGTTACGGATCTTACCTTGAGCCTGAGCGCCAGGGATACAAGTCGACAAGAGCAGAATCCAAAAGGACATCCACACCTGTCCATCCTGCCCAGGTCCAAACATGCTCCGCGGCGGTACCGTCGAGCCCCAGCTGCGGATTTCCCTTCTCCCCGCCGGGAACATGTTGCTCGGTGATTGCCACAGACTCCCCCTAAAAGTGTCCTGACTGCTGCTGCTGCTGCTGCTGCTGCTGCTCCTCCTGCTGCTCCTGTTCCGTCTGCCGCCGCTGCTGCCACCGGTCCTGTGCGTCAGAATGCTGATGGGGGTGAGTGACCGGAGGGGAGCGTGGAGAACAGAGTCCGCCGGAGAGCGCGGGGCACGCAGACTGGCACGAGGAGGAATGACAAAAACGAAAAAAAAAAAAGAGAGAGAGAGAGAGAGAAAAAAAATCCTATGGACAAGTCCCGCATGAGCAAGGCGGAGTCAGTCCAATTGAATTTGCCCGGCTGTCAAGTATTTGAGACCGGGTATTGACATAATGTCTTTACTGCCCTGAATAAACTCTAGATTAACAGCAGTCATATAATTCACGACAAACAGAGATGAGGAAAAGCGACATGCTGGCCAAAAGTTTGACAGATAACAGTTTGTTTTCATATCGAGCTGAGGGCGAAAGTCTAAGTAATAAAACAGTGACAAATTCACTGCCTTTAGCTCTTTCTGGTGTGAGAGCGTGCGCGCTGGTGAACCTGGAAAAATACTTTTTTTTTTTTTCTTTTGGATTTAAAGAGACAATTTACAATGTATTGAGCAACATATAGACCGTGTCAGCCACGCACAATCTGAGCCAAGTAACGTCAAGCCCGAGAGCTCTGTGCACTATTGCCACCACGTGGTAGAAAGAAGAAGAAAACATCCATTTGGACAGCTGTGATTGATTGTTGACACACTAAAACCAAAAAGCCTGGATTACAAAAACAACCTGATGACAACTAAATCTGCCCAAACACGTTTCTGTTTTTTCCCCTCCTGCCTAGTGTTGAAGAAATCATGAACTGGGTCACACAGGCTCCAAAAGTCAGTGCTATTTCTGTCATGTAAATACATTTATTTTTGCGTTGGTTGCAGTTCAGTGTGGCTCTATGTCATAAGCTGTACAAACCAGGGTAGACACAGTGCACCTGAGCAATCGGATGTGATTCAGAAAGCAGCCTGAGATCAAGAAGGACTGCACATCGCTGCTCCCCCTCCCCTAAAATGTTTCTTCTCTCATCAGACAAAAGGATTAAAGGCATGTTTGAGTACACAGAAAATCCTGGGCACTTCGGAGAAACAGGCGAGGGTACATGCGAGCTGTGATACCAGCTTTATTGTCCTTGCTCCTTTTGAACTCGCTAAAAAATGCATGCGGGGAAGGTAAGCTTCAAAGAGCTGTCACAGCGTATCTGTACGTCTGCCATTAGATCCTGTGAGTTAAAAGACCAGCAGTAACGCAGACTAACAGGGAACATCTGAGCTACCACACGCTAAATAAAGTCTGCCGTTACTTCTCATGTGTAAACAGGGGCGGTATTCTCTTCTTACCTCCACGCTGTGAGATTGTTCAGATGTCCTTTTACTCAAATGTCCCTCCCACCCCAGCGTCTTCAAACTTCTCAATGTCAACAGGAGCTCATTTGGTGCCATTCCCTGCTCTCTCCTTTTATTTCCTCTCTCCTCAACCTACTTGCACCTCGTGTTCCAACCCCTACTGATAATGATGTGCTGATTATGAGGCTCTTAGGCCAGCAGATTGCTCTCCAGTCTCATTCGCATGCAGTGGAAAATTGCTGCTGTCTTGGAGCCCCCACCCTGCTGTGCGTATCAGGCAGGTTGACATTAGCAAGCTGCTGGGAACAGCGCTCAGGCATGAGGGCAGGTGCTCCGTCTCTGTCTCCATAACTGCTCTGCTGCAGAGGAAACAGGGGCTGCCTGATGCTACGAGCCATGCTGTGGGGGCACCACAGGCAGGTGTCAAACAATACAGCATTGTGTAGCTGACATTTAGGCATGCATGCTTTCAGAATAGGTATTTTCATTTGCCAAGTGACACACCGCGGTTTACGGTTTTGCAAAGAGGGCTGGGAAGAATGACCTCTGCATCTATTAACATAAAAACC
Organism: Girardinus metallicus; assembly: GCA_903067095.1. Taxonomy (NCBI): domain Eukaryota; kingdom Metazoa; phylum Chordata; class Actinopteri; order Cyprinodontiformes; family Poeciliidae; genus Girardinus; species Girardinus metallicus. The sequence goes on along the minus strand of CAEGAE010056057.1, from coordinate 13,422 downwards.
ACCATTAAGTTATTTAATGAATGCCAGAAATCATGTGCTATAGTGTTCTTAATTAAGAAAATTAAGCCTCTTAGTAGGTTAAATTAACATTATTGACTAAATAGGTGGACCAAAAGTTAGCTCGCCAGCCAATTATGGCCTGAATTAATTGAAATCGGACAGTCAAATTACCTCAGCACTAACTAATTTATAAACGTCTTTTATATTTTTTTTATAATTTTTTTTCCCCCTACTTTTCTTAAAGCTTTGACGTTTTCAGTTAATGTTGATTATCCAGCCAAGTCTTCAAGGAAATTTGCGCAGCCATTAATGGTCCTTGCATAATTGCTGCCCTAGGTGAGACCTTTCTTTTGCAACCACCCTAACTAATTAAAATTCAGGAAATCATCAAAATTTTGGGTTGAGAGGAATTACAGAGCAGTCCTGCACAAAGATTGCAAAATACTCTTCCTTTTTTTAGCAGCATGCAGGTGCCGCCAACTCCCTGTGGACTGTACTTGGGTAAACGCAATAGAAAACTTGTTGAAGGGGCAACTGACAAGTAAATAATAAAATTTCATCTGTTGCCTGTGGACTCCCCTTTTTCGTATCCTGTCCATTGCAAACGACCCAGAGCAAAATCTGCCTCTGTTCAAAGCGTTAGGAAAAATACTTGTTCTGTTAGTGGTTAAAACCAAGTCATTACTTCATTGAAGCCCGATGTGGCAGAATGTCATGAAACTTTTAACAGGTGTACATTTACCTCTGTGTTGCATCATCACTCCTTTCAGTCTGCAGACATTTGGGAACTGTGGGGGTCGATTGCTGTAGACTTAAAAACAAAATATTTTCCATTTCTTGGCTGAGGAGGGATTTCAGATGCTCAACCTTCTTTTTGTCTCTTTGGCCATGTCTTTAAATTTGTCAGTAGCTGAAAAAAAAGCCTGAGTTGATTGTGGGACCCTTTCTTTCACTTATTTAAATTTGCTTAGAAAGTAATTTGACAATAAAATAATAACATTTGTAATGTCTTACCTAGGAAAACTAAATGTATTTTTGATGCAATGTGTTCTAACAAATTTTGAACTGACCCTCATGCAAGGAAAGATTTAGACTGGAAATGCTTCTTTCTAAACAATTTGTTACCTTGTTTTAAGAACTTTTGAAATAATTTGTGTCATTTGTAGCTTACAGCTGAGGAAACCCCCAAAATTAAATGTTCAAACAATTAAATTGAAATTACACTAATGACAGAAGAAAGACAGCTATTTTTTGCAGTAATGACTGCCTACTAATAACTTACTCAATGTACTGTATAGTAAATGTTTGGCATGGAGTTTCTCAACCTGTAGCTCTGCTAACGTGAAGCTCAAGTTGCTCTTTACAATATTCCAGAGTTGAGCTAACATATAGTGTGGGTCAGTTCAGTTTTCTGGTCAATCAACCACAGAAATATTATGGTCACAGTTTGACCAGAAATTAGTACTTTTATCCATGTGGACAGGTGCCAAGTGCTGCTGGAAAATTAAATGAGCATTTCTGTAAAGCTTATCAGCAAATGGAAGCTTGAAATGTTTCAGAATTTCTAGTTAGATGTCTACATAGATTTTGAATCCTGATATTAATGTTCTACTTTTCTGATACTGAAATATTTCAGCCAATGTGTAATGAATCTATGTAACTCTGTGTTTCACTTTCTGAAATAGGAGACAAAAAAAAATCTTCCCCCTTTTCACAATCGTGTATCTTTTGGATATCTTTTGCTCAGCAGCAGCCTTTTGCAGCTTACCCTTATCTATTAGAGGGCGTCTTTGACTACTTGCTGGACAACATGTTGCCAGGTTACTTTAGGTTAACATCAGCAAAATTGACAACAATTTTCAAATAGCAGACCAGCTCAATTCCTGTTTTCTTTGGCTTGGCAGATGGGAACTGCTCTATGGTTTCTGAAAGCTGCTCTCGTTCTATCAACTTGCTCAATCTGAAATGGGCTGATTTAAACAAGCTTTGTTTAAGATTGGCCCTGTTCTGCCCCACTTATGCATGCAAGCACAAAGGTGCTAAGGGAAACGAAGTGACCATGAAATACCAGGCTTTTCATCTGTGGGTAGACGTGTTTCCATGGAGTACGTCTCTTTTGAAGTAGAAAACAGACTGATCACTCTCCCCATCTTTGTTTCCTCCTCCTACTTTTTTCTTCTTCTACACAGCCCATCATTTGACACACATGTTGCTGATTTTGCAGCATGGATGTAGGTTTTCCTTTCTTGTAAATGAAAAAGCGTTCTCTCACAAGTGCCAGCAGATTGCACGCACACTGCGCGGAGCTGCTGCATCAATCATGACACCTCGTCTACAGTACCTCACAGATAAAATCTGATTTATGCCCAGTAACAGATCACCTCACAGCTCCTTCTCTGAGTCAGAGGTATGGCTGCAAATTGAAACATGAAAAACACATCCGAACTCCTGCTGCAAGATGAATAACAGTTTCTGAGCAAAAGACATTAGTGTAAAGCATCATATACTCATGTTCAGATCTGTTTTCTCTCCTCAGCAAAACCTAAATGCATTCTTCTTCATCAATCCTGTTCAGTTTGTAAAAGGAAATGATTCTGAACGTATACCTCTACCACATTGTAAGATCTTAAAGTTACAGTATGCACCTTTTTTTTTTAAATATATTTTTTTACATATTCATTGGAACTGTCTATGTTGTGACAGTAAAGTATGAGACAGATAATCTGTGAACAAAAGAAATAATCAAGGTCTTCTGCCTAGCCCCATTGATAATTAGAAACAAACAATCAGAGCCCAGGGGAGGGTCTTAGCACTGTAAATAATGCTCATGTTCACGCGCTTGCCTTTTCTTACCCTCACCCCGTTTGCTCCATGTTATGATACAACTTCTCCCTGTCAGCAGAGCCTGTCATGAATAGTTAGCATGGCCACCAATGACAGAGGATAAACGATCTTCTTGTAAAGGTGAGCTGTTTCTCTGCCATTAGCACATTTAGCAGCACATTCATGAGATTGACTGACAGCGCACCTGGCTCTGATTAGTTGTTTTTGACCGGGAGCTGTGCATTTCTTCTGATGGCAATAGCTGCACAGGCAGGAGCTGGAGGAAGTCGATCTTTTCAGTTTTTTTTCTCTCATATTATACTGTCACAACATGGTGATAGTTTTAACAAATATGTAAAAAACATTTTTTTTTTTTTTTACAAAAGTTACATACTGCACCTTTAAAGTACTAAAACAATGTATGCATAGACAAAGAATACCTGAGTAAATGCTTAAGTTATATTTTAAATGATAATTTCATATGTTAAATGTTGAGCATGGAAGTGCTGCTAAAGGTCACGCCACAGCAGCTCAATTAGATTATGACTCTGCCATAAACAAGAAACTAGAGATTGGACAGCAACCTTAAACTTAACTGAGGTAAATGAGACTTGAAGTGTGTTAGATATTGCTGTAGGTTCTTTTGTGACTTTGTAATGAAACTATGCCCTCTTGCAGTAATTTTGGTAGGTCTGCCTCTCCTAGGACGATTCATCACTTTTCAGTTTTTATTTTGTCTAATAATAATAATGTCTCTTACTGTGGTTCACTGGAGTCCTAAAAGGTTTTGAAACCTTTTGTAACACTTGGCAGCACGGTAAATGTCAATATTGTTGCTTCTTATCTGCTCTTGAATATCTTTAGATCAGGCAGCAATATATTGCTTTTAGAGATACTGTAGTTTGTTTTATGCCATCAGATTGATTCTGTTAAAGTGATTTCTTCATTCTACTTGTCAGGGAGTAAAAAGGCCTGGGTAGTTTGAACTGAAAAACAAGGTTAACTAAAGTTAATGTACAATTTAACAAAGGGGAATGGAGAGTGAGGGGGCCAGTTATATCTTCACATAGCCCACAATGATGTGGATAGTCTCTTTCGCTTAATAAAAGTAAATTTTTTTGTTTGATGGACTGAAACAATTAAGAATGACAAAAAAAGCAAAGACAGAAGAAATCTGTAAGGGAGCAAATACTGTTTAATGCAACTTTATATGTTGTTTAAAACAATATTAGGTAGGTCTCAGAATATTAATAATATCAAAATATTATTCCACTATTTCCTAGGGGACAACTCAGTTAAGAATATTGCCTTGAATCACTAGCATAATTGGTTTCCTCCAGTCTCACTTTGATGTAAATAACATTAGCAATTTTCCACTCATTTTGCATTGATCCTTCTCTGTGGAATTGTGCCCCAAGAAGCGGCTGGAAATTGAATGTCTCAAACTGAAGATGTGAAACGCGCATTTCATTCAAGCTGTCAGAGAGGCTGCAGCCACCTGAAAGATGCAACATTACTTGGATTGATTTTGTACTTTGCCCAGCAGCGATTCCTGTCCACCATGCGCTGAGGGAAACGAGCTCCAGAAATGGCATGCACCTACGTGCATATGTTACATTTGATGCACCACCGAGTGAGGCAGCTGCTGTATAAATCTGCCTTGTGCTGCTGGACGACATATTGCCGGTGTTTGCTTTCAGAATGGCTATTTTCACAAATCGGCTATGCTTTAGCAATTTGACATTTGCTGAGTGATTGCTCTGTTTCCATGTCACACTGTGTGACCTTCAAAACTCAGAGTTGACAATTATTGTTTCAATTGGCTTTCCAAGTCCATGATGTGCTATGCAATATAAGGTTGAAACAGAAATCATTGCAGCCAGTTTCTCTGTTTTTCCTCTCATCTAATAAAGAACAATATGCTTCTTGCTGATCGTTGTTGTCGAATTAAAAAAAAGTGTAAAAATTGAGTTTGAGCTCTGCATACACAACACAGAAATCAATGTTTACCACACTTTACTGCAGTCACATGAGTTTTTTTTTTTGTGAATAAATCAATTTAGCTGGTCGATTATAACAACAACCTCTTTCTCCTTGCACAAGGCAAACAGTTCATGAATCACGAACAGATGGTATTGAAGCTGGAACGTAACAAAGTGAATCTACAGAGATCTCAACTCTGATCATTTTAGATCAGCAGCTAATAAAGCTGCTGATCTAAAATGATCAGAGTTGAGATCTCTGTAGATTCACTTTGTTACATTCCAGCTCTGTAAAAGTAATTCAGAGCACTTTCTTTTACATTAGCCCTCAAAAGTGTGGACAGCCATGTTAAAATGGTATGTTTGTGTGAGACAGTGATAATGACTCAGCTTTAAAAACAAGTCCACCTTTGCTGTGACTTGCATCAAGTATAACTGAACAACAAACAAATCTGTTGTATTTAAGCTGATGTGTTCTACATGTGATACAAATCTCCTTTTTCTGCATATGTAAGAGGTGTGAATGTAAAATGGTAGCCTTCTCATTCATAGTAAACATCCAAGTCTGGCTAGAATCTTCTAAACTCTTTTGGGGAAATATGTCATGGTCTAATAAAGCTAAACTTCAACTTTAGGCCACAATTCTAAAAAGCTAAACTGACAATGAAACATGGTGGCAGCAGAATTATGATCTGGGGTTCCTTCTCTTCACATGGACATTTTTGTGGTGATGGATAAGATTATGAGCAATTCACATTAAATTATTGAATCATAATTTGATTAAAAATCCATTAGGTTTCTTCTAGAAAATTGAAGTATAACACTGATTTTATATTTCAGTAAGGTCAAACATCCAAATCAACTAAAGGACTGTTTCGAGATCAAAGATTTGAAGTTCAGAATGATGTACCCAGAGTCCACAACTAATTCTGTGGGCTGTCCTGAGGGGTTGTGGACAAGAAATGTCATCAGAAACAAATGTCAAGATGTGGCATACAGATAGATGAATACCAAAAGAGCTGTTTCGCATTACATGTGATGTGAAAAAAGGTTTAAAGCGATTTATTATGGTCTCGTTTTTTTTTTATATCGTGAAAACAGGGCAGCATTTTAATAGGGTTGTGTGCAATTTCAGAGTTACTGTATATGTAACCCTAAAAAAAAAATCTGTTGCTCCTTCTAGCTCCTCAGTCTATCTTTTAGCTAATGGCATCATGCTGCTAAATCCTTTGGCCGCCAAGCCTCGCCATGGTATGTTATGGCATTATAAGATACCCTGGGCACCCTAAAGATTAGCTGGAATGAATGCTGTTTTAGATGCCAGAGGACTGTTTCGATTACACACTGGTATTAGCATGTGAAATTCCTCCCAGAGACTGTATAGTATGTTTAAGAGTGCTGCAGCAATACCTGCCCAGAACAGCATCTGTTCAAAACAGAACCCACACCCATACTTGCTTTTAATAGCATTATGTTCCGGATCTCTGCAGTGCCTTGTGCCAGATGTTCATTACAGTGTGGAAAAGCTGAAGGTTGTACATAAGTAATACCCAAGGCAGAGTGGCGACTGTCGCCTGACATCTGAAAGTGCAAAGATATTTGAGATCTAAAGATTTTGAAAAACCCAACACTGAGAGAACAGACTTTAAAGAAAAAAAAGATAATGAGCATGTTTAACTCAGCTGTGCCGGCTCCACAGAAATTAAACGATCGTTTGCTCACTCTGGATCTGCTAGATGAATTTTTCATGGTGAAGATTATAGGGTAGAATGCTTGTAATCAGATCAATAGGTTTGAATTATTGTGCCGTACAGATGCCATATCATTATTATTATAGCACATTAGCAGGTGAAACTTCAGCACACTGATTGGCCCAAGTAGCTTTGCTGTGACAGGGTGATTTATGCAGTTTTCAGGAGCTTGGGGTAGCATAATCTAAATGAATGTTCCAGAATTTTAGAACGCTCTCATGTGGATTTGATGCAAGGTTTCATCTTTAAACCACATCAAAAAGAAAACTTCAGATTAAATTCAGATGCTTTGCACCAAAATCCTTGTAATTTTCAGAAATGAGAACATTGTAAAAAACACAAAACAACGACTTGTCTGAGTTAGACCACATGTCTTTATATTTAAATGTAGGAAAAGTCAAAGAAAAGTAACTGATTTTAATTTTGACTTGAAAATGACAATACAGCATCAAACCCTGACATACAAACATTTGGTAAGACAAAATGGAGACACATATACTTGTCAAAATACAAAAACATTTACATTAAAACTTTGGTGGCTTGATGCATTTTGCAAATGAGGTCTTTCAAGAGGTAGAGCTGAATTAAAAACAGAGATAAACTATAGAGTGGAGGCGTCCTTTAATAGTCTTTCTGCAGGGAAATTTGCAGTTGTTATTATTGACAGCTTTTATGGGATTTGCCTCAAGCTGACTTATTGATTTTCATAAAGGAACAATGAAAAACATCCTACCAAAAAAAACCTGCCATAGAATACATCAAAGCTGCTGAAATTTGACAGAGCAGTTCATGTCAAGGGGTTTATTGTCTCTCAGGTAATTTCTGATTCCCAATATGCAGCCCTCGTCCTCTGCTGTTTAACACCAGAGTGCCAAAGCCACACGCGGTTAACAAAGCAAGTCATCATTTTCATTAGAGAAGCCACTTGAGCTAATCATGGGGAGCTCTTACTGGATGATTGTGCCAAAAGCATAAGGTGTCCTTGTGACGTCAGAGCATTGTGTTTGAGACTGGTCAGCTGCAGTGACTTCGCCAGACACACACTTATGAGAGAGGTCATCTTTGTCATTAAGAGCATGGAGCCAGACCTTTTATCCCGGCACTGAATATTGCTGCTCTATAAAATTGATTCAGAGACAACCAGTAATTGTGTCCTTTAAGTCCATTAAATGTTCACCAACGAGCAAACCCGCCATTGTCTTCTCGAGTTCAATCTAAGACTAAAGAGACTGAGCACATTCCAGGTTCATGTGGGTTTTTTTGCCAAGAGGCAATAAGACAGGGACTGTGAGATATTATCTCCTGATGATGCAACGACTTTTTCCAATCTTTACAGCCATCGAAACCCCCAGCAGAATGCCCCCTGGGCTTCAGCAGCTTCAATAGTTTACAATTGCCTTCTTATCTGTATTCCCTAAAGTGCAGTCTTTTGTGTTAGAACTTGGGACTTACAGCTGTCAAGTGATTGCACTCAAACCCACCAGAAACGGCTTTATCATTGTTATTTCTCAACCATAGTTGAACCCAGATATTTACATACACAGTATAAAAACAGACCAAAGTGGGTTTTTTTTGTTTTTTTTCCCTCCCACACTTTCCAATGGAATATGACTGAACCTTTCCTGCTTTGGATCAGTTATAATTACCAAAATAATTTCCAATTTAAATAGAAACAGAATTTTTTTCTTTTCAAATATTGAAACTTGTAGATATTTTTGGTAGTTAGAATGACCTTTTAAACAGCTTGATCCTACAAGTCTCTCACAACAGATTGCTAAAATGTTGGTGCATTCCTCCTGACAGAAGAGGTGTAACCCTTTCAAATTTGTGGGATAACTTTCTCACACACACCTTCGGGCACTGTGATCAGTCCACCCAGAACATTGACACACCGAGTGTGTTGATAAACGCATTTTGCAAAAGGAAAAAAAATCATGTCTGAGGCACAGAACTCTGCTGTCCTGAACAGTATAATAACTTAACATTCCCAATCCCACTTGTGTATGATCATCTGAGCACACAATTTCACCTTCAACATTTGGAAATTGTACCCAAGGTTGACACATTCTTATGAGTGTCCTTGGTTCTATTAATATTCATATGTTTACAATTAAAAAGTATAGGCAGTTTTTAATTTATAAAATAAATGTTTAAAAAAAACTAGAGTTTTGTTTTAAATTAAATAGTAATTCCACATCAGAATGATTTCCCCGTTTCTATATTTGCCCACTTAAACTTTAGCATGAAAACCAAAAATACTTTTAAAAAAGCTTTATAAAATGTTTTTTTTTGTTATATTCTTCTTCCTCTAATCTTCCAGTTTACATAAACATGTAGCGATGAAGACATTCCACTGGCTGCCAGCCTGGTCCAACTCCGTTTCGTCAGCCATAACAACTCGACAGTGGCTCCCAGATGGTTATGGCAGGGGATGCCAAGTAGCTGCTCCTGGAGCTCCTTCCATCGAGTAAAAACAAGCATGAGCGGTTGTGAAAGGGGCTGAGTGAAGCCTGTCTAGTGTTTGTACACACGCGCACACACACGCAAACACACGCCTACGTACATGACAGGATGTGGGAGAATCCCAATGAGTTATTTGGACAGAGGGCAGGTCAACGGTAGAATAACGGAAGCTGAACGCCAACTTTGTGTGAGTCAGATTTGGGTTTCAGTTAGGATGCAGATGAGGTGCCTTGAGGGGAAGCTACCACTGGCCCGTGCGGCTCTCTGTGACACTTCATCACAACTCACCTCTAGTGGATGTGACTTTGTATGCGCCAGAGCCAAAAAAAGCTACCACCATGCTTTTTGTCGCTTCTGATCTCACAACGCAAGGCTGGCATGTCTTATAAATTCAGGTAAAAGGGCAAATCTCCTCAGTGTGTTTATGCACTGCTTTCTGCCACAAAAAACCCCCGTCTTTTTCTAAAAGCCGAAAAAATGGTTTCCAATTAAAGGTGGAGTTAAAATAACATTAAAAAGTATTAGTTTTGTAAATTTTGTGCCCAGCATTTTAACTTTTTGGTTGAACCAAAGAAATGTAAACAAATAACAAGGGTAGCTTTATTGAATATTGATTGAATTACCCATGCAAGCTTACCCTGGTGCAAAAGTATTGGACTTTCTATTTGGCTTCTGCTATTACAATACAGAATCTGTAACTGCGAAAATTACTTTAGTAATAATACTTCATTCTTCTACAACTAAATAAATTTATTGTATCTAGACAAATCGAAACAACTTTGAATTTTGCCCGAATTCATATTGTCAGCTTGTCTTGGAAAAGGTTTCGCCCTGTTATTCTTAAAATAAAAATCCGAAACAATTCTGCTGTTGTTCAAGAAAAAAAGAAAAAAAAAATGTTTAGACTTTCAGGGGATTTCTCCTGCCAGGAAAGCTTCCTCCCTGTTGCTTTCCTGGCAGGTTCTTTGTTTTGCTTTCTGAACAGCACTTGTTGTACTTAGCTTCCACTTTTTGACCCACTGTTTCTTTTAGAATATCTGAGTGTGTATGTTCCTGTAAAGGTAAGAAGGGCATTAGAGACTGGGAAGAGGAGCTTTATTTGTTCTCATTAAGATCAGCAGGTTCTGTCAGGACCATGTTCAGACCCAAGTCTTTGAATTTGTATGGCACGTGATGGATGGGAAGGAAAAACTGAATAAGAGGTGTCCTTGTAGACAACTAGTCAAATGCTGAAACACACCAAGTTAATGAGGTGAATACACATCAAAACTGTTCTAACACTTTGGACCAGTTGATACAAGCGTTTGCCTCTTGTCGACACAAGTTGTATCGACAAGTTTCACTCGACACAACTTCTCGAGTGAAAAACCAGAAGGAAATAGACTGGAGTGCAGATGTCAATAACTAAAGGCTTTCTCAGCTTCCCTGAGAGTTTCTCTGCGGTTTTGGAAAGGAGCCTCCAAGTGATCAAATTCTGATCACTTGGAGGCTTTCATCCTGACTGCATCTCTGTTTTTAAATCACTTCTTATAACGTATCTCTTTACCTTGATTTTTTTTGCCACCACATGACATGTTCATTTTAATTTGTTTTTATTTAGATTTTCTTACTTGGATAGTTTTATCCGTTTTTAATACATTCATATCTTTTATTCATTTTACTTGTATTTTATGTTCAAGGACTAAATTGTCTGAGGTTGGGCAAAGAGGAATATTTAGAAATCTTTCTCTTTATGCTGGAACTTTGTATAAAGTAGACTAAATAATTGACTAAATGCTGCTCTATAGGCATTGGGGTGAGGTACTTATTGCATTTAAGCCCAACCATATTCATAACTCTTGCAAAATTAAAGATTTTGTGACCAACACATTTCTTCTAACTGGGCATAGTATGAAACTTTCTAAGCATAGTCAAAACCTTCTGATGGAGGGAGCTAAAGATTAAGGCAATGGCAACTGGGCCTCCCAATCTCCACAATTTGGAGCTAAACGGCCAAAGACAAACTGTCAAAATACCCTGCAAACACCTGCTCTGAAATTGTTAGAAAGATTAAATTGTACTGCAAATAAATTTGCTTTCATTGATTATTAAGAATTTACTTCAATTACACAAATTGTATAAAAAGAGATTTCTTTTCCTCTCCAAAACTGAGACTTTTTCTCATTGTTAGAGGTGTCTCAATATCTCAATATACTCTCAGAAACAAAGTAATTTGAGTGTTGTTTAGCTTAGTTATATATTTTCTTTAATTTTAAGTGCTTTTTTTATTTTTTGGTAGGTGTCTATCTTGAAAATGACAATTTGAACTTAAAATGTTTCTTATAACTTCCTCCTTATTAAATGAAATCTTGCCTAAGCTTTTGCAGTTTTAATAATAGACAATAGTTTTAGAGGGGGCTGCATGTTCCATCAAAGTCAATATCGTTTTTTTTCTTTTTGGCCCGTTCACTATATCAGTAACAAAAAAAAAAAGAAGATTGCTTACCCAATCTTTTTCCATGTCTCCTTGACATTGGTTTTCTTCTTCTTTTTTTTTTCTGGACTAGCCCGTGTCCCGTTTATTGCTTGGTCCTCTCTGCCTCTTTGTTGTTCTAATTTCCTGTTTCCTTGTCTCCAATGCTTCTTCACGAACTCTGTTCAAATGTCAAACAGCAGCTGCCAGTGCCTTGCTACTGCAGTTCGTGCTCATAAATCTGTGCTAATTCTCCACCTCTCCTCTATAGTATATAAATCTTCTCACTCACAAGACCATTGGCCCCTTTTGATGAATGGGCAGGTGAAAGCACTCCGAGCCGAGCAAACTCCAGCAGACTGTGCAATTCGCCCAAACACAGACACAGACGGAATTACAGTATAAATTAAATTCATTTAGAAGGGGCTTCTTAGCAACTTTAATTCCCTGCTGGAATTCTGTATGGTGGGAAATTGCCTCTTATGCTACTTTGTTATCTTGTGTAATTTCTAATAGTTGTTGTCCAAATGAAGCTTCATTTGGACATCAACATCATAACTTGGAATGAAACCCTGGAAAGAGAAAATATCACTTTTCATTTCATCTTAGATTTTACTTATCTTTTATCTGCAAATTTAGCTCTAAATAACAAAAACCTTAGCAGGGAATTATTTCAAAAGAGAACCACGATGTGAAGATTTAGTTGTCGGGTAAAAAGGACACGGAACAAGCCAGCTTATTTTGTGCTTCATTAACACAAGTTGCCTCAGCAGGCTCACTTGATCTCATGTCAACACATTTCATCAAGTTGAACAGAGGTCCAATCATAATTGATTTGTTTGCCTCAATAGGAGCAAAAAGAGAGAAAGCGACAGCCCGCTGGATCGTTGAGTGCCTGAAGCTTTCCAGACATTTTGACGACACAGTCCCTTGCCGCAGTCTGTACATTTGTTCATCACTTTCAGAGCAAAATGAAAGTGCAACAGATGTTATTCGTCATTATAAAAAGCCTGTCATGGTGTCGCTTTGTCGCTGCTCGCACTGTCAGGTCCTTCATATCGCCGAGATGAGGAAGCAAATGATTGTCAATCTCCATGGGTGTGTGTGTGGGGGGGGGGAGAGACTGATCAGGCTGATATTGTTGACATTAACAAAACAAATTGCAAATAAGAAAACTCACTGGTCAATATTTACAAAATTAGTAGAGAAGTTGTTTTTGGAGATTCAGGATTATTCAGGATGTTATAAAGCTAAAAACTCTGCTAATGTTAAAAGTAGAACCTAAAAGATCTGCTAATACTATTGTTTCTGTACTGTTTATGGACAGCCGTAGTAGGCCACTGGCAGTCATCAATTGATTTCGTTCTTACTGTTTAACCTACCTTGTGATGGTAGGTTAAACGGCCATCTTGGTGGTCCAAAACTCATTTGAACCCCTCACTGTGAGGTAATAAATTAAGATTCAGTTTTCTGGAAGGTTATTCATTATTAACTCAAATTATTTAACAAAATGTTACTTCATCAAAATATTGTTTTTATCTTAACCTCAAATGCAAAATAAACGTTTTTTTTTTTTATATTTTCTGTTCATACTGAACTGTGACACCAATGCATTATTTTTATTGGTTCTATTATTATTTGTTCAGTTGCAATGCCATGCAAAGCTTCCCCAGCCAAGAATTGAGTACATGGAAATACTTTTCAGAAGGCTGACATTTATTTACCCAATGTCAATGTTGTGGTCAAGACTGCCTAAACCGAGACCAAGACAAGACCAAGACTTTTAGGGCCCAAAACCAAGTCAAGACCAAGACCAGCGCCACATGACACGATAAAATGTGAAATATGATCAAAATTGCCTCTCAAATTGATCTGAAAGATCCACATTCCCATAAAAACACCTAGATATTAAATACTTAAAGCTGAAATAAATTTAACCAATATTAACCAA
>CAEGAE010056053.1:0-62793 GCA_903067095.1 Girardinus metallicus | reverse complement strand
CGTCATTGTCGTATCAACGCATGCGCGATCTGATCTCCAAATGATGCCCCGCCTCTTCCGTGACATCACTCTCACATGCAAACATTGAGTCCCTCTTAGACATACAAAAGGTGAGTCTATATGTTATTAGTTTATATGTGCAATCTTAGTCTTTTATGTATGAGTGTGAGAAAAAACGTCGTGTGTGACATTTTAATAGTATATATGTGCAATTTTAATATCTTGTGTGTGTGTGTGTGAGTTTTTAGTAGTGCGTGAGAGACAAAACAAAGATTTTGTCCTAAACAGCCCCTCAGAAAATAACAAAAGGGAAAATTATTGAACACAAGCAAAAATTTAAATATTCATTGATTGATCAATCAGTGAAAAGAGGGAAAACTGCAAGTTGTAGACTAGAAAATAACATCTAAAATAAATAAAATTTTTGCCTGAACAGATTCTCTAAAGAGGTGACTGACTGCAGACACTTGAGCCAGTGATTTGCTAAAAACATGTTTCTAATCACTAATGTTCATCAATACCCTTCTATAATGAGTAAGAATTAAAATAAAAAACACCTTGTTCATCTTCATTTGTATCACCTTTAATTGAAGTCTTGTTTACAGACTAAACATGCAATCAGTATAACTATTCTGGTTCAAATTTAAATCACTAAAAGGCTCTAGTTCATCAGGAATTGTTTTTCTGAATGGGTTTATTATAACAATGTAATTTCTGGTCTACTGGGTAATTCTGCTATAATTGAGTCATTATTGTTCCTTGCTTTCAAGTTTTCTCCCTACTTGTTTTAATTATTGCATCCATTTCCACATTAATGGAGTATTTTAATTAAATGGAAGGTCAAAATTCACTTAAACAGCAAGCAACAAAGAACCAGCATGCAAAAGTTTCTGTAGTGGACTCATAAATAAGAATCGCTACACAATTCATGATTATACACAGGCTGTTCAAACCTATTGCACACACTTGTCTGTCCACAGAGCACATTTAGAAAACTGCACAGCATGTAGCACCTGCTCCATGATGTCTTTCACTTTGTCCTGTTCGCAGTCCAGGATCACCCTCCTCTCTTTCTTGCTCTCCAGATCTTGGAAGAGTGAGCGGTAAGCTTCGTCCTTCTTCTCATCTTTGAGGTTTCCCACATTGATGGCTGTCACATGCCACTCCTTTATTGCTGCGATGTCCAGAACAACCTGCAGTGTTGTCAAGCCTGGAGGTAGAATTAACAGAGAATTATTTAATAAACTTCAGGCTGTGACGGAAACATTAAACAACCATCCAAAGGTAAGTGTTGGATATCCTGAACAAATTATTTCCCACCAAAAAAATTATAACCCGAAATAAAGCACATGATCTTTAACCTTAAAGTATAACCAACCCCAAATCAACTTCTTTCAGGTAAACTGTCTAAATTGACTTGTAAGTGTTCTATCTTTATACGTTTGTACAAATTTTAATATTTTTGTGTAAATTTGTTTAGTTCTGCAATATTTTGTCTAAAGCCGTTTTAGTGCTGCACTCCTGGGGTTGAACGGTGGCCACTGCAGTTAGATTCTACAGTACCACGTTCGGGTTTCATTTCATCACCAAAACACAGCAGATGAAGGAGAGAACATCTGACTGCAGCTGAATTCTGAGGTTTTTAATTTCCCTTCTATCCACCACATGTGTAGCACTAGACTGAAGTGACTTTTTAGGGCAATGGACAAAATAAAGTGTAGACAGAGATATAGAGGTTTCACAAACACCATCACTGCATGGTCATGAAATAAACGCAGTATCCTGAATGCTTCAGTGTTTTGCATTACAGTATTTGTCACAGGTGGACTTGCACACAATGGCAAATATATATGGAGAGAATTGGTTCATCATTTCTAAAACCCCTTATGGGATTCTGTCTTCTGCAGTCAGACATTTCTACTCAATTCCTACTCCTCACTGGTCAAATGACTAATTATTCACAGTATGAACTCAGCTTTGAGCTGGAGATTTTGCAATGGTTCCTTTTGTTTTTTTTTATGGATTTTGTGTTATGCGTTGATGTCTGAGTTCAGCATTTGAAGTGCAACATCTTTTTCACAACATAGAGATTCTTCTGGAACCTTTCTTTGTTTCTTGTATATTTTGTCACACAGAGTCAGATAATAAACATTATGCATCATTAACTACAACCATCAACAAGAATTTCTTAAAAAATATCTAGTAATACACCCTTTTTATTTTTATGTGAAATGCAACATTAAGATTTTCATAAATAAATAAATACTGAATAAACTGGCTGTTGACGTTTTACAGTCACTTCCTAACTTATGTAAATGGCTCTGTATGATGAGTCACAGTTGCTCTGCCATGTACCTGAAAAACATGTGGGAGGAAAATGGCTGCAGCAAACAATGCACTCAACTACATCAGTACTGCTGATGTCTAATGTGGCAATATGATTTTGCTTTATTTGCTTTGAAATTAGTTGCTTAACAGTTTATTTGATTGTGTAATGTATGCTAAATGAATCCCAGAGGATCAACTCATTCCCTGTGATTTCACCTCAGAGACTTCTTAAAAAAGGAAACCACTTTATTTCTGATCCACATAATCATTTCACAACAAAGGAGGAATTTCATTAATGTAACATGAAAAAATAACTGTTTAGTGATATATGTATAATCAAAGTCATAAAAAACTTAATTTCAGTATACATTCACTGAGCAGAATTCATGAACATATATTCCTATCAACAACTAGTTTCCTTGGTAAATCTTTGCTGATATTGATTCCTGGCCAACAGAGAGCAGTTAGAGAATGGTTTGATAAAAGGCTTGGCCGTTTCACTCCAACTCACGATGGTGAGGTGAAATACAGATGTAATCAATTTCATGCGATACAGTCATAAAAGTATGGCATTGGTGAGGAAAACGGAGGCCTGCAGTTTTATGAAAGAAGGTGGTACATCATGGTTACCATGAGGTCATCATGGTGTAGTTAAATTTGACTGTTTTATTAAAGCTTAAAAAATGTGGTAATTACAGTTCAGAATGAGTTACAGAAAAAATAATAAAAACAAGATATTAGCAAAGGTTTAACACCACATTAAAGCTGGATTGTAATTTTAGATAAATGTTGTGAGCGTGATTGAGAGGCGAAGTACATCCTGGACAGCTCGACATTCCTTCACAGTGCGTCGTAAACGTTATTTACAGAAAAACTGAATTGTCTTTGTTGCAAATTCCCACACAATGCCTGTACAGTATTTTGCATAAAATATTTGAGCTACTTGTATGAAAAAACCTCAAAGGCAAACGTCACTCCTTTATAACTCCAAGCTCTCCCTGAATTGTTTTCCCTTCATTCAATTCATTCAGTACTACACTTCAAACCAGGAGCTGGTCAACTATTACTGTGCGATTTTTGAAAGGACTGATGTATCATGGAGGGTTTCAGTCAACTCTCTACTGCTACACCTCTGTATGTGGAGTGGAGCAACACGGCAGGAGCAACCCACCACATCAGAACCAATTTCACTCTAAAACATTCAGATGTCAGACCGGAAACCTAGCAAAACTTCTAGAAACCAAATGTGAGTTCAGAGTAAACAAACATGGCTGACTGGGAAGAAGCAACATTTCAATAGGTTACATTTGTCTTTGGAGATCACTACACATCGAGCCAAGACAATCCAACATGTTGGATATTCTCTATTTTGACGTCCGTCACTGAATACATCTGACAATATATCACTCATCGCAGGAATTGGGACACCCTTAATATTATCAGACAGGGAAAACTGGCACAAAAATCTTGCCATGCAAACTAGGCATTATTTAATAATGAAAAATCCAGACTGTTAAAATATTTTACCAAATATTCCTTTGCAATGTTAATATTTAGAGTAATAACATAACCCATCCCCAAATTAGTAGTTAATGTATTGATAAAAAGTCTCAAACAACAAAATCCCATTTTGATAAAGCCATGTTTTCTCCTGCATCAAAAAGTAAAGTAATAGGCACGCATATGCATAGTAACATCTTGTGCATATTTCTTTTGCTCTTCCAGCTTTTGCAAAGCAGCACTATTTAATGACCTGGGAACAAGAACAAACTGCAACTTCACTCACTAGCAGTAAAAACCATCAATTTATTAAGAGAACATTGTAGTCCCAGCAATAAAACTGAATTGTGAATTTATCCAAATCTTAATTTTTCCACCAGTTTACTGGAATGCTTTTGCAGACGGGGTTACCTCCATATATGGTCGTCACTGGAGAGTTTAAGAAATTCAGAAATAAACCTCAAAGCAAAAATGATTTAGTTCACCCATTAGTTGGAAATGCTAATCAAATTCATCATGACCTTTAGTAACTCCAACGCCTCCTCACTTTTTTCTTGAGAAACACCCACACACAGACACGCTCACTTCATTTACCAGCCGGCTCAGGCACATACAATCTCCCTCTGTCGTTCTCTCTCCTCCTCTCTCGCTACACTTTGGTTGCCATGGGAATGAGAGGATCACACTGACCTAATTAGACAGCCATGCAATGATGAAATATGCACAACAGGCTCCTTAGTGCTTCCTTGGACATACAATAGGGATATCAGGTCATTGCTAGCATCAGCTTGGGGATGATCTAAAACTGCTTGTTCCTATGATTTTAGAGAGAAGCTGTGTGTGATCCTCTGCTAAGTGGAAGGTGGGCTGCCAGGGAAGACACTCAATGGGAACAGAGGAGGAAAAGTACCAGAGAGACTAGACAACAAGCACAGTTTAGGAAACAAAAGGGCTTTACTATGTTCAATAAAGGGAACTCAAAGTCTGTAAGGCGATACGGCTCAGTGGGAGAATTTAAGTGATGTAAATGATAAAGATTGTAAGTTGATCCCTCCTAATCTGTCTGCAGCTCAGTGAACTCCATTCAGTCTGCACATGTAGCAATACAACTTGTGAGAGCTGATTTTCCTAAAGTTACCTTAAGCTACTGAGGAGGGAGTTCAGGAAGCAGGGCCATCGCCTGCATTTCTGTTCAGGTTTTGCTTTATTTGTGCAAAGGATTCACAAAGCAATTTGCACTAATAACGAGCAGATGGGAGCAATTAGTGTCAATTTTTTTGTATGAGGTCATAGTTCTACCCTACTCTACAAACACAAGTGCAGAGGTGATAAAACATTTTCTTTTTAATTGTAATAATCCACTCAGGATTTTTAGACAATTATTATTATTGCATGACATTGACTTTGCTTTGTAAGAAATATTGGCTCTGTGAATTTTGAAAAATTTTTATTGTAATATTTACTTTCCATAAAAACTTTTACATGCATTTTAAACTAGAATATTTATTGTTCCCTCTGTGTTATAGTGATATTCATTTCAGAAGTTTACTCTTGCAACCTAATATCTATTTTTAAATCTTGTGCTTAAGTCCCATCAAAATATTCACTAAGTGAATATTATACACAATAAATTTCCTATTAAGCATAAATGAATCACTAAAACTGCATTTAAGGGGTTAAAATTAATGCAATTATTTGAGAGTCTTCCTGTATAATGAGTGCAAATGCATAATCACATGCAAACATTTAAAAATATGCTGAAACATTAGATTTTATAAAGGTCTTGTTTAAGGGAGAAAGTTGGAGCACAAAATGAAGGGAATCTATAAAGTGATCAGAATTTCAGCCTCTGATCCAAACATCATTTCCTGTAAACCTTGGGAGTCGCAACACTGTTTTTAAATCAATTGTAAAACACTGGAAGGATGCATCCCCTTAACTGATTTATATGGAGATAAAAAGCATTGATTGGTTCAGACTGTAAAATTCTCATATAGTTGTTGGTACAAATACACTCCAAACATTAAAACTTGCAGAGTTGTATCAGGAAAAAAGAGGCAGTTGTGCGTGATTACAAACCACTGGTTTCCATTATGAGTAGCTGGAAACCAGCTGACATGTCTGACATCAGCTCTGGTGTAATCGAGACAGCGATTTCACTATTTGCTTCACATCTTGGCTTCACATAACAGAACTGTTGTGCTTTATTCCAGATTCATTCTCCAATTAATCATTTCACTACAAAGAAAGGAATTTCATTAAAGAACCCTTTATATAATAATGATTATAGCGTTAAATTCAATATAAACATCTCAGTCTATAGTTACTAACATAAAGGAGAACCATATCGACGAATGAATATTCGCATCACCAACTGGTTTCTGTGTTAAATCATTGCTGATATTGATCCCAGGTCATTAGAGGACAGTTATGGAGCCATTTAAATATGGACTGAATGGTGCATGTAGTGCTTTTCAGAACAGATCTTTGTGTTGTGTTTCTGTGCAAACTCAGGTTTGCAAACTTACAGCCCTTGCTGATATTCTTATTGTAAGATATGCATTTTTTCAAAAACAATCCTGAAACATTTTTCGAAAAAACTAAAAATAACCACTTTCATCTCTGTAGTAAGAAGCACAAAACCTGGAAAAACCAAAAAAGAAAAGCGTAAAGAAACTAAAACTCAATGTTCTCCACAAGAACAGAACATAAATTAAGTCTTTATTCAATGTTTCTTAACACAGTAGCACTGTCAAAAAATGACACTATGTATGCAAATGAGTTTCACTTTTTATTACAGGCCAGTCACTCTTTACTGGGGAAGAATGCATTTTTCTGCAGAAGAATTAGTAGATGGCAGCAGAAAATGAGTTGCATGACGCAGTAAAGTGAGATAACTTACTAGAAGCAATTTTTCTGTCATCTTTATTACAGGTTATTATGGGCAGCTTTCGTACCCATTCACTTCTTGTATTCCCTTGTCTTCTTTGTATTGTATCTTATTTCTAGTGGGTTTAAAAAAGGTTCAGTCTTTTCAGAATACAAAAGCCTGCTCTGTCTGTTAAACCTTTCAAAGAGTGTTCAAAGAAATCTAATCTTACTTTCAGATTTTGACACAATCAGTGTGAAATAGAAATGAACCTCTGATGAAAAGGATCAAAGAATAGTGTCAGATTTGCTTTATATATCAAATAACTCTGGATATCAGTTTGAAGGTAGATTTCTTTTCATCTACTTTGGAAATTCAATCTATGATCTTATTCAGGTCAGTAACCTCAGGTACACCTGCTTCTGACGGCAGTAGCTTCATTCATAAATATTTTTTTTTGTTGTTTTTGTTTGAATATTGAGTGTATAACTGTTTTAATCTGCCACTTTATGTAAATGCAAGCTGTTGGGATATAATTCACACCAGACTGTCAGCAACAATCCAAGTAAATCACACATACAAACATAAAGTAGTACACAAATTAATTTGAAGGTAAAGAAAATGTGTAAAAAGGTATAGAAAGCCAAGAAATCAGCTGACATCAGGCAGAACTTTGAAAGCATCAATGCTGCCAAGTGCAAATTAATATCAGCTGGTTTAATATTAATAATCCACAAAAAGGTTTACAGTGAAAAGTTAAGAAAAAAAACCTTCTAAAAATAATTTTAAAAAGCATGCTAATGGCAATGGTTACTGCTGATTTTCTAAACACCTAAAGGTTCCAGTGAATGCCGCTAAAAACTAAAATGAAGAAGAGGAATGATAATTTCACCAGACCAAAGTCAAGAGCCTCTCAAATGATTTTCTGACAAAGGATTTGAAAGAATAATCAAAAGACTTGTCCAAGACACACACAGATCTTCAGAGAGACCTGAAAATAGCATGTTCAGTTATTCCTGTGACATCAATAAATGCTGCTCAAGTCATTAATATACATAATAAACAGTTTGGACCCAGTACTGAGCCTTGTGGGACACCACGAGGCTCAAGCATGCTGATTTGGATTGGGTAACAGATGCTTCACATCCAGAGGTATGAGAACTCAAACAGATTTTCTGTGAGGGTGAGAGAACGGACCAGAGGACAAACAAAGAGGAATAATATACAAATAAACCTGGATTGCAAGCTTTTAGCTCAGTCTGCTTCATGAATCTTGTGAAGCAGTGTAAAGTAAAGCAAGCAGCAGTCTCCAAACAATTGTAATTTATGAGGGAGATTGCATTGTTTGTAAAATTCCTTCTTCAATTTCAAATAGCACCAGCAAACTATTGTGGATTCTTAAACGGCTGAGTTGTAGTTTGTTAAGTACCGAAGCTTTTTGTTAGTGCTATTGCCTGACACTCAGAGACAGTTATTGACAACCTTGTGATAATAAAAGCAGTATTCTGCCCCATGGCGCCATCGGGTTCACAATGGAAATCTCACTCTTGAACAAAGAAACGTACACGGTTGTTTCCAAATAAAAGAACCTTAGCAGAAGAAGGAGTAACTTTGTGTGCACACATCTCCAGACATATCTATACTTTTGTTTCTGATTTATTTACTGGAGGTGGGATGACATACATGCCCTCTGTCTGTTAGAAGTCTATCAGTGACATGTCGGAGCATTTCTTTTAAAATTTTATCATGAAAACAGGCTTTTGTGGTGAAAGAGCATGTTAACTTCATATACAGAAGAGATGTAAACAAACGCCACCGTTTGGAAATAAAGAGCTGCAGGTCATTTTATCTCCACTGTGTGGTATCACGACTCTGGCTGCACCTCCTCACCCACGTTACATAAAAACACCGTAAAACACATGACCTGCTGTAGCTGATTACACTAGATAAGCTGATTGTCAACATGCCTTTTAGCTTCACCCTTACAGTGTTTGTTGTATTCTTAAGTGTTTTGTTCAGCAGCTGAACTCTGTGAATATGATCACTGCAGCAAATTCCAGTCGTTGAACTGGAATGAGCCTTAAACCAAAAACAATTCTGAAATAAATCCCTCAAATTGTTCTTTAAGAGTTTTTGCTTGGGACTTACCTCGATCGCTGTCATACAGATAGGCGAACTTGTCCCACTTGTAGTACTCGATCAGGCTGAGGAGGGGTCCCTTGATATCAGGGCGCATCTGGATGACGAACTGCTGGTTTCCGTCCAGAGGGAAGCTGGGCGTTATGAAGGACACATGTAGCGTGCCACAAAACGACGTGATGGTGTTGACAGACTTCTTATCATAAAATCCGAAGATGGCGTAGACTCCTCTTGAGAACTGTGAACAAACTGAAAAAAAAAAACACATGCTAAGACTTGAAGCTTGGATTGTGACTGAAGTCATTTGAATCTTAAATTGTTGTGGCGTTTATTTCAGCTTCTGTGCCAAACTCAGAATTGTTTTCCTTTTTTGTGCATTTTTAAGCAAACTTATCAATTTAATTCCTGCTGTAACTCAAAATGATTTACATAATAAATCCAAAACTTTTACTACACATGACAGTGAAATATTATTAAGGGACACTTATTTCAGCTGATTAATGGATACATTTTAACCTTTTTCTTCACAAAACCAAAATCATCTTACTCAAGATTTCTTTTAACAGTAATCTAGTTAATTATAACCTTTTCACCTCTAAATGTGCAAAGTGATTGTGCCAAAGTGCGTTAAATATAGTCGTTAGCACATCTCAATAAAACTGTGCTCTCTTTTTTGTAAGGACTTTTAGAGCACCCACCCAATATTTATCCTGTCTTACTTTATCATGTCATTATTACCAGATTGTCATTCTGGTGACCTACCAAAATCCACTCAGGGATAAAAGCCACAGTGTATCTTTTCTGGCCACTGGAATTTATCATGCAAAGAATATAAATAGCTCATGTAAACTCACGTTAAGAATTAATTGATCTTCTGAGTAATCCAGAGATTGCTGCTTCTCAACATTGCACTCTGCCCAGTATGCTGCCTGTAAATGTAGGCAATTTATGCTGCCTAATCTGGAATAAGTTAGTGTTATTGATGTAGACGTGTGCCTTGCTGGGTAATCAATCTAATGAGTACTTTCCTCTAACAATGGTGCAGAGAAGACTGCTGGTAACAGAAATAGACAAAGTAATTGACATGAAGGCTTAAGTTTTCAAATTTCTTGTCATGAATGAATGTTTTAAGAAACTGGAAGAGATCTTTTAGTTCAGGTAAGGTAGTAATGTGCTGTGGTGAACTGACTGCGAACCCTACAAGAGTTAAAAGCAGGTATAGAAAATGGATGGACGTCTCTTAGCACTATTGTAAAGTATTTTTCTCAAATTGTCTTTAGTCAAGCAGTTCATTCTTACATTTTAGGCTGAATGTAGTAGCAGCTGATGAAATTTTATTTCTGGTTTTTAAGGTGAAAAGCCTGTAGTAAGATCTAAGTTTGTTCTAGCTCAACTGATTTGGTTGAGTTTATTCGAAACTAAAACAAACATTTTTTACTAACTACCAGAATGTGCAACAAGATGGTGTTGTCATGCCTTTGCTGTCTATTGATATTGCCAGAACTTTCTCTGATGACACTTTTGCTGGTTTGCTTCCTGGCTTTGCCCAGGATTAAAACTCTCTAAGCTCGTGCTTAGAGACTGGATATCCCCCACAACTCTGCTGCAGCTTATGCCAGAGCAAACTCTGACAACATTTCACTTTATTACAAATATGGTATTTCACATTCATAATCAATGTGTGCATGCAACAAGGGCTCTGGTGGTCTTTCTAGGTCTGACTGAGTCTGAAGTAGAATGTGAAAGACTTCTATGTATGCTTCGTCAATGACAAATTCAAAAACTTTTAATTAAAGAAGAAAAGCCAAGCACAAACAGTAAATCCTGGGAACAGTGAAGACTGTAGAAAAGCCATTAAGCTTCTGTTACATGTGACTGCTTTTCACTGAAACTCAATATTCATTCTTAGAAATCTCACTCCAAACAGAGAACAAATAAGAGACTGGCTTTGTTTCTCCTGCTGAAGAGGTCACCCTAATTAGGCACCAAGAGCAAACTGCTGAAAAAAAAGACTATTATTTCACTCTCCTGGGTCTGTTAATTGCAACAAAGAGGCTGTTTTTCAGTCCTATGTTTCTGCTTTAAAGATAAAAAGAAAATCCAATTGTTTAGGGAAAATGTGGAAGGAAGATAAATTAATTTGTAATCCCCCAAAAATACAAATACAATATTGCAGATATATTTTATTCTTTATGCATATTTAAAAGAAAGCAAACCTGCAATTATGTAAATTCTCATAAAATAACAAATATGCTTCATATTTATTTTATCTTTTTTAAATCTACCTTCCAGTGTCATTTAGAACAAAGCAAATATCTACAACAAAATAATTGCTTTATGTATGCAATGAAGTAAGATTAGATTCTGATGTTCATATTTATTGGCAGCCCTATTAAAGAGAACTAAGATCTTTATAAGGTCAAACATTTATCTTTGTATTTTTGAATACAGTGCATTTAATTTTTGCTGAAGAACTACAGCAAAAAGTGAAATTCTGGGGTCAAAAGGTCAACAATAGCAGTCATTATATGAGACTTTTACAATAGCAAAGTTTTGAGACTGAAACCAGAAAAAAGATTTTTCTGTCCTATCACAAAGGTGAATAAGAAGAGTGCTACAGTCTACTGGGACTTGGACTAGGACAGTGTTCCTTTGGTTATAAAACTAAGATTGTGATTTTTTGCAAATCACAATCCAGGCGTCTCTGGCCTATAAACATCTGGATAATCACCTTATGCCTAATGAGTACGGTGAGAGATCTGTGATGCTGTGGGCTTTTTCTGTTTAAAGGCCATGGGAAGTTTGTCTGTGCATGGAATCAGCATGGAATATAATTCTGGAGAAGTTAACCAGTAAAAGTGAAATTACTGGATATTTCAAGCAATTTAATGATTAGTGATTACTAAAAAGATAATGATCTTTTAGTAAGATAATGATTATATTAATGCATTAATTTGCTCACCAGCCACAAAGTATACATTGTCCATGGTCTTCCAATCCTAACCAAAGTTTTGTAGAGAAGCTGTAGAATGAAGTCCAAGAGATTGTGTAAATGTTCACAGATCCCTTTGTCTTCAAATTTGGAAAATGCTTCAGAAAAAGACAAAGTGCTGTCCTACATGTCAAAAACTATATGTATGAAAAGAGTAATAACTTTTTCCAAACATGAACATGCTGAAAACGTCATTCAGAATAGGTAATTAAGCTTTTATTATGTTATAAAAAAAGCTTAATTTATTTTAACAATTTTTATGCATCTTTGTGAGGAGTGTCAACAAATATGGCTGGAAATCTTTAAGAGTCTGACATCTTTGTGATCAAGCCAAAATCCATATGCTGACCCTGCATCTTGAGTCGATGCAGAGCTACGGTGAACAAATAAAGCCAAGTTTCATTTGTTTGTCTTGATTTGTCTGACCACCTAAGCATTGGATCATTTATTTTATTAAACTATAGCGGCGTCAGCAATAAACCCAAAGTCTGTGGTCATCACAAAGTTGTAATGAACTCATTACACTGAGCTTTCTAAATCTGTTGCAGCAGTGACTCCTGCACCGAGTATCACCACCCAAGGAGAGGGTGTACCCTGCTAAATATATTTAGCTGTCCCAATTAGATGACCTCATTTTCACCATTATTGCTCTGCTGCTCTTCCAGTTTACATGGGGGCTCCATTACCGATCAAAGATTAAACCTGCACCAATTAGCAGTTAATAAAACCAGCTTGTGTTAAATATCAGCAAGAATGAAAGACACTTAACTGCAAATTCAGCTGATATTTGCTCCCGGCTGACATCCCAAACTTCAGAAGAGAGGATGAGAGACTGGCAGTGCCAAACTAGATGGGGAGCTTTAAACTTTCGCTGTGTGTTTTTATTATTTTTTGGAAAACAAACATTTACACTTGTCTTTCTGCTGAAATACAAGGGAAAAGATGTAGTTCAAGTAAAATATTTTTGTTTATTTTTATGCAATGTATAGGTAATACAGAAGAAATCAGAAGCCCAGTACATCAGTAAAACAATGAATCAGTGTGCAACACGAACTTGCATTCACACGCTCCACATGTCTCTGTGGTGATGATCATCAGCAGTCCAGTCACAGCTAGCAGAACGTGACTGTTACATATCTCATCCTCCCCAGCAGCAGCGTTCTCACCAAGAGGAAACGCCTCGAGACTTCGGAGCGTTTTATGTAAAACTGATCTGTCACCAGTTGGTGCGGCAGATTAAAGCCACCAGCCTTTCTGTCATGCTATACCCTGAGCAGATTTGTCACAACTATAATTGTTGAACAAGCAAATTTTAACCTTGAAAATCTAAAAGAAGGGAACCCTTCAAAAACATAGCTGAGCAGTCCTGTCACCTCGATGTAAAAGCTGGATTTCACAAGTAAAAACTGTTTTTTTCTCTTTTTTTTTTTAATAATATTTTAACCAGATTTTTTTTCAGCAATGCACTTTTTCATGTAGTTTCTCTTGCAGTATTAAAGCTGCTTGGTCTAGATCAGATTTCTTGGTCATTCAGTCACTGGTCTCTAAGTAGGACATGAAGGTTTTTCTCAGCTGGGACAGAGAAGCAGATCAGTCAATGAAAGTAAGGATGGAGCTCAAATACGGGACAAAACTTGTTAGAGGCTGGGGGCTCGAGTTCATTTTCCCTAAGCATGAAGCTAGAGTCACTGTGAGATAGTTCAGAAACAGAAATACGTAAAACATTTGATCTCAGTCATCTAGTTCAAAAGTAATGCCGAGAAAATGTATGTAAACTTCTGATTAGTACATCGATCCCTTGCATATTGCTTCTTTCAGTGTTGTGGTAATTAGCAAATAGAAATCATTTTTGTAGTTCTGACAGACCTGAAACAAGAGAACTTTGGTCTGATTTAGCTTCAGTCATTAAGAAAAAAAAAGCTCCATGTCTTTTTTTTGGGTTTATGTAAACTTTCACTTTTAACTGCATATGCAGTGTATATGATTTATCGACTGTGTTTTGTCTCAAGCTACCTCTGCGACCTGACGTGGTCTCGCTCTGTCTGGGGACTGCTGCCAACGTCTATTTTAGTAACGTTCTTTCTGCACACAGAGGAAACTGTTCACCTGTGTCTCATAACTGCAAATGTTGAGGCTTGGAAATGTCATTTTTCTGAAAACTAGAATCAGTAGACTGCGTTTTAACTTGCTTCTGTTATCGTTATTGATTTCCTTTATGTAGCTTTAAATGTCACAGTCCAAAGTACTTCTTAAATGTGGACCTACGGCAGTTTTTTTTTAACTGTATTGACTAATGACATGATTATGAAATGCAGGCATTTATGTCTGAAGCACATGCAGCAAAGCATTGGAGCAACAGCCCCGTCATGCATCCGAATGGCTGGCTGGACTGTGAAAGGTTTTTTTGTGCACCCTTGAGCAGTTCTTCCGGCTGTTCGTTTACAGCGGCCCAGTTTTTATCACCTTCTGAGCTCCACTTCTCTCATTTTTCATTCCATTTTCCTCTGAGTCTTTCTCCCTCCCCCCCCCCCTCTGCTTTTATTCACTGACCTGTTTCCAGGAGGCTTCTGCATAGTGGAGGATTTAAATTCAACCAAAACACAGTTTGCTGAATGCACATGCATTCAAAACCTCAGTATTAACATTGCAGACTCAGCTTCAATCTTCTAAATGTGTTTTTGTGTTTAAACGTTTCTACAAAGTATGCCTTTGTTTTACAAGGACTTAGATGAACCTGGAAGCTGAGCCTCAGAAAAGATACCTGCTCACTGATGCAGGAAAAATAAATTTTCAGAGCAGAAACTACAAACCATCATGAAACAAATTCAGATTTTTTAAAAATAATAAAACTTTTAATGTTTGGTTGAATCTATATAAAATATATATTTTTTCATCAGGTTGGTGGAGAGACAACATGGAGTTTGTATTCTCTTTTCTTTACTTTTACTTTTAGAGCCCTGAGTGGTCAGGTCCCTGCTTAATATCTCTGACCTTCCAGAGTGCTGCACCTGTTCTCGCAGTTTGAGGTCTTCCAGTCAAATCTTCCACAAACACATTTTACCACCGGAGGGGACAGAGCTGTGGCCACAAGCTTGTAGAATAACTTGCCTCCATGTTGCTGCTCTGTCTTGGTCATTTTAGGTATTCAGTATTTCTGCTGCTCACCGAAAAACTTCCAGTTTTCTAGAAATTAAAGGAACATAGAAGCTGAATGCTGGTTCTCCATGTCTGGTTCTGGGGTTGCAGAGCAGACTGGAACCAGAACCTCAGTGGTATAAAAGGTTGATACAACAACAGCATATCATTGACTTCTAAACTAAAATATTTTATCTAAGCTCCTCCTGCTTATGACTTTATGTCCATGAATGTAGGTGCTTGCTTATGGGAGGGGGGGATTAGGTATTTTTGGTCCAGTCCAATTACTTAAAATTATTATTAATTTATTGATTATGATTTTTGGGAAAATTAAATTCTGCCTTTACTGAAGAACAAGGTGAGCGTATAATAAAATTGAATATTGCTGAATAATTTCATTAATATTTATTTCTTGAATTGTTTATACTTTTTTGGGAATAAAATTTGAAATCTAGGTTGTAAAGCATTTACCAGTGTGGTTTAATCCTTAAAGCCAACAAAACACTGAAACGTTTAACATTCAATAAAGCAATAAATTGCAGAAAGTAATACATCTCTGGATTTCGTGGTTTATGGTAGGCATTGTGTTTCAGATGACTAGTTTTTTTTCTGGATACTCTAGTTTCCTCTCAAAAGCATGAATGTGGGGTTAATTAATGGACTTGACCTCGAGAGCAGCTGTGTGCATGGTTGATATTCGTTTCATGCTCCGTCTTAGCTGAGAAATGTCCCTGCATCCTGAAAACGTCATTTCAAATTCCAAACAAGTGTCATGACAAAAGAACTTCCCTTTGCACAATAGTTTTAATTTGTTATCCATTTTAAGCTCAAGCAGATGAATCAGCTATTCTTAAGAACAGTCTTGCATGATTTGATCAGTCTTTCAGAAGAATAAAAACATCAAACATTTCTTTGTGAAAAGCGTTCTTGTAGTCTTCCAGATATCCTTCCTAAAGCGCAGCACCTTAGAATCCAACAAACAAACGCTCTGTGCTCTGCCGGTGAGCCAATCTGTCCCACTAAGCTCATTGCAGATTTCTTTGACCAGATTGATCCTACAAAACAAGCCCATTCGTCACATACGGCGGCTTTGTTCCCATTTCATCTTCCTCCTGTTATAAAACATATCATATATCCACTGACCTTTAGTGGAAATACCAGCGCAGACTTTGGATCTGCTGTTCTGCGTTCTAATGATCTTGGAAACTGCCAGAAACAAAACGAGGGGCGTCGATGGAAACACAGCTTTAATCAGGACCTGAAGGAACGGCTCCCACAGCAACCAGCTACTCAGTGTTTGCTGAAGATAAGCAGGAACAAGATCGCAGGAAAGCAAATAGACATAAAAACCTGATTGTGCTATCACTAACTCCAGCTATAACAAAAGCTTCTTCTGATTTATTATCCATCTTCAATTTCTATTTAGCTTTTTTAGTAAACAAGACAATGAAATTAATATTTATTTCGGGGCAACTTTTTTTAGGTACACATTGTGTATTCACCTAGTCCCTTGGACCAACTTTTATTTCTGTGACATAGATTCAACAAGGTCCCAGAAACATTCAGACGTTTACGTCTCTAATGACAAAATCGGAAATTTGCTGCACATTTATCACCTGTATATCCATGATGTTGATGTGGATTCCAAACCTGCTCTTCTGGGTTGAAATATATTAACTGTGGAGGCAGAAGGAGAACAGTGAGCTGTTCAAGAAACTAATTTATTTTAAATTCTCTAGTATCGGACTTGAAAGCTTTCCAAGAGATGTCCAATTAGCTGCTTGAGTGCTTTAACTAAGCAGATCTGGACACTCTCGCATATAATCTAAAAATTTCCATTTAAAACTATGTATTACTTCATGTTATTTTGTGGTAATACCATAACTGAGGCCAATGACAGAGACATCATATTTGCACATTTATGAAATTGAAATGAGATGCACATCATTTTCATTTGCAGTGAAAAGTTTACTGAGTGAAATAGTGGAGCTCCTGAGAATTGCCTCATTTTTCATCCAGTGCTCTCCTGAGCTGCTTAGAGAACACTCCTGACATCGTGTCTTTTCCAGAGCCCACACACTTTGAAACAGAGCCAGCACCGCGTCCCGCAGAAAAAGATTTACACAATATTCTATCGTCAAGCGGAAGTCAGCTTAAGTTGTGACCTTCTGGAGGCCTCAGCTTTCAGCAGCAAAGAGAGCATTAAAAAGTAAAAGTGGGGCTGCAGCTGCAGTTCTTTCATGGCATTTGATGTCTTCCTCACTTTGGGGGATTTTCATGTAAATTTGACTGCTTTTGACAGAATAAACCACAGATCACTGCTTCACGGTGCAGTTAGAACACAAAAAGGAACCTGGAATGGTGAGAGAACACTTAAACATTACTAATATTGGTAAAAGAAAATATATAAAAAAAAACATGTGTCATGGATATGTAAATTCTGTCAGTCATGATTTATTATGGGTATAATTATTATGGCATGGATTCCCCTAAGAGATTTAAAGACACCAGTTTGTTGGATATAAAATATTTATGGATTTCTGATTCCACACTGACCTGTGACCCCGAATAGGGATCAGTGTAGAAAATGGATGAACATATTCCAGCTCATTTTTTAATCATGTCAATGTATTCATTAAAAATGAAAGTGGAAGAAGCTTGCCTTAGTATTTCAAAATGAACTGTACAAACTATCTGCTGCAACTTTAACGTCCAGATGCTGCAGAATGAGTCTACCTGCGAAAGAATCAGCTGATCTAGAGTGTTCTGAGATCCATTTAGAATAATTCATAATAATGTGTGAATAGATCAATAATCATTATTCCAAAAAAGAAAAAAATATCCAGTTAGCAATACATCGGTTTACTCTTGAACAGAACTATTGTCATCATAACAAAAAATGACATTGTTTATCAATTTCAATAGTGGGCTTGCTTAATCTGGAAAGAGGGCTGGTTTGTTCTTCATCACCATTTATTCCACCGATAAGAGAGAAAAGTAATTTTTTTTTGTCCTTTTGCATCAATTTCATTGACAAATAAAGTTTCACTGAACTGAAGTTGTGCAATAAATAGTTTAACATATATCCTAAAATTAATAAGAGAATTGTACCTGTATAAAATGTCATTTTTATATTTGTTGTGGACAAGAAAATGAACAAATTAGACTGAAAACAAGTAAATAGAAAGGAAATGCCAAAACTGCACATAAATATCTCACAATTAAACATTTAACCATTTTTTATTGCCTACATATTTGTGACTTTCTTATTGCTTTTAGTTGGTCAGTGGATGACATTGCAAAGGATATTATTTTCCTTATGTATTTCACTTTTAAGACAAATAGCAAGGTACATTTCTGGATTGTTTATTTTTTATAAATGAGAAACAGATCAAATCTAAATTTTACTTGTAACAACGATTTCCCTCTTTGTTGTGTTGATAGTGACTTACTCTGCAGATTGTGTGGTTTATGACCTGTGAGTTATTAGAGTAAATGTGAATTGTTGATCATAGAAATTAATGTCAACTTTTGGATGATTAAGCCCCTCTGTTGGACAGGTCTGCTTTCACAACGGAGAAAAATCTCCTCCTCTTGTTGTCATGACACGAGTCAGCCTGATAATTCATATACAGAACATGGCGTCAACGTTAAACTAAATGAAATATTTTAACAGAGTCAAAAACAAATCTGGAAATGTCATTTTTTAAGTCAGACAAAAATTTGGGATAAGAATATGATAATACTTTGTTCATCTGATATGAGTTAATGCATCTGACAAGCCAACTTTTCTCGCTGTACTTCCTGCTGTTCTGTCACTGTGGGGCGACTGGAGCTGCCAACAAATGTGGGAGACATTTTTTTTTGCTGCTGAAAAGACTGTACCTGTCAAATTAAACTACCTTAAAGCTATATTATCTAGACTCAGGCTCTATCTGTAACCACTCACCATCTTTGACCCACTCTCATTAACTTCCACCAAGTTAAAATGGGAGCTGACAGCCAGCAGGAGTCTGAAGCTGTGTCTTGCCTGCTGTAACTTGTCACTCTCTGCAGCCCTACCAGCTCAGTGTGTATTGGGCTGAATATTTCCATCCTGTTTGTGTGCATGTAAGCATCTGTTTCTTTCTCCCAGTCCCACACAGTGATTCCTCCTGCCAGGGGACATGGGTGCCGACCTGGCTATTGTTGACACAGCTGTTGGTGGAAACCGTATCTCTCTTTGCCTTGTCATGTTTCTGGTCTATTTGTTTTCTTATCGGCCTCTAATTGTCAATGTCATTGTGGATTTAATGACTTTATCCTTGCCATATTACATTCTTGCATGCTGCTAGTGCCGACCTCTTGTTTTTATTCCATATTTTTCTTTAGAGGTTTGATCTTCTCTTGGTGCCACAGATTTTTTGTTTTGCAACCAATTTATTTACTTGAAATCAGTTTTTGCATTGCAGTTTTTACATTTGCATTTTGGCTCCATAATAGGAGTTGCAGCTCCTGGAGGCAGTAAGCCAACATATAAAGAAATCACTTACATACAGAAGAAAAATCAGCAAATGGAAAAGTCACCGATCAGCAACACAATATTTCACAGATATTATCTATGAATACTATGTGCCCAGGTTTGATGGCCATAACTGCCAAAAGTAGTTCAGCATGGTATTTGTGAAATGAGAACGTGTCGTACTGCCTCCACATGGGCACGTCTTGGTCTTTCATCTCACTGGCACACTGTGTGCCTGTCATAAAGAGTCAGTATAAAAGGCTCCAGGTGAGTCTCATTTTATCAAGGCTCACCCATTGGAAATTTCCAGTTCACACATGTGACTGGCTGACGGCAAGATGCCATTTAGACACCCCTTACTTCCAACTGGGACTTAGAAATTAGGAGAGACGGGTCATTTGTTAATCACTGTAGGAATACAACAGTTTTTAGATTGCATTTTAATAAGGAAGTGTACAGAGTGTCATAACAATAGTTTCTAAAATAAAACTGTAAATGTTTTATTTTTCTAATCTGCACTCAGCCACAAACATACATTCAGTTCTACTAATTCTGGTTATGTGTTCTTTAATAAGCTGCAAAGAAAACACACCTATCTATAAGCAAGGGTGTGGCAGGATTCTGGTTGGATATTTACCAGTCAGTGGGACAAAATCAGTGGAGATTATATAAGGATGATGTTTCCTTAAACAAGCTTCTAAGCAAAGTCTATCCATTTTCAAAACAGTTTGGCTCAGCATCACACCAAATATTAATGTGAGCCTTCTTCATCCATTCCAATACCAACTGTGGTGTGTTTTGGGTCATTGTCCTTCGAGAGAATCAATTATGTAAAAGTCTGAATTGTCTGACCAAATAAAATTTCTTAGGATTCTCAGCAACTTCCTGGAAACAGTGAAGGCCAAGCCTATCATAAACCGAAATGTCTTTCTTCTCTCCTTCCTTTCTTTAAAGTTAAAACCTTCAAAGCATCTGAAATTTACTTAGAAAGTTCATGGAAAGTCAATTACCTTATGAAAAAATGTTGCAAGGTCGAAATTTGCAGAGATTGAGATGTTTTACAACAGCAATGTAAAACTTGTTTGGAGGAATCAAGGTAAAGTTTTCAAACCCATGTACACTGCACATGCTGTCAAGCACGATTGTGACAGGATTATGCTGATTGTCTGACTTAATGTCAGTCAAACAGGGGACAAAATGAGTGTCCCAATGGGCCAATGACACTAAAAATGAAACATCAACTTTTATTACAACAGTGGTCAAATATCTGGGAAGAAATGTCCTAGAAGTGTCCTGATGGAGACAAACTGCAGACACTAGCAGTGGGGCACGAACCTGTATGCAGACCTTTAACTCGGAGTAGATTAGAGGAAACTCCATGTAAAATATATATATATATATATATATATAAAAAAAGTAAAGCATATTATAAATTATAGAGTATAATATTAACTTTGAAAGGCCAAAATCTGATTAGGGGGTTTTAGTCTCAGAAAGATTCAACAAAACAGAGAAAAATTAAAACAACCAGAGAGAAGATGTCTTGGTATAAAAATATAAATATGCACTTTTCATTAAAAAACAAAAATCTGTGCTCTGAAAGGTTCCTAATCCTCTTTCCTCAGTTGAATTCATGTCTGTCTGAGAATTTCATCAAAGAAACCACCTACAGTCCCTGACTTTACAGGGCAGCAGGGAAAACACATGAGCTTCGTTGAATGAAGACAAACACCCTCACAGATCAAAGCAGCAGAGCATCAGTGCTGGAGAATGTCTAAAAAAACCTCCTGATCACCTATAAGCTCCAAAAACTCCCATCAAACATCTTCTGATGACAGAAGCATGCACACACATTTAATATTAATCAACCATATTGTAAGAAAGCAGCAAGAGAATAATGTACTGCTGTTTCTAATTTGCTGGATTTGTGCAAGCATAAATATATGATGTATGCAAACAGAAAAACAAAGAACCAGTTTATGTAAAAGCCCAATTTAAAGCAGTAAGACAGAGAAAATGTCCAACTAGGGCTGTGTAACACTGGTGTCAAGGTTTGAAACTGATGCGCTCACAAAGTCTGATGTTTGTGGAAAAGCTAAGTGACAAGACAAAAGCAGCCTGGATGTGTTGGCTACAGTCCAGATGAAACCTTTTGTTTAAACAAAGACCATCAGGGAAAGAAGGTTGTTACAAAAGAACAATGCGGCTGTCTACCAAGCAGACACGAGGCTAACAGCACCGCTGACACCACCAGGAAATGCTGCAGATGGATCAAAGCTTTAAATGAGTTGGTTAAATTAGGCTCTGTAGAAAAAGTGCCAACCAGAGAGGAAATTTACCCATCAGCATTCTATTTAAGTTGCCTAGTATGTTTGAAGGAATGACAGATGCAATTCTTTTAAAGAAAGGCTTTGCTAGCAAAGCTAACAAAAGTCAAACCTGCGGAGAATCAGAACACCAAATTTATCCTAATATGCATTAAAAGCAGAAACCATTTTGGCCCTACCAAAGAAGCCAACATCTCCAGTTTTCCTTCCCTGCAAAGGCCAGCTAATAGCATGTCAAGTGGGATTGAGTCAAGGTATTTTTGAGCTTCCCAAGCTGCATTTCTTAGATGTGATCAATAAAAAACAAATCTGCAAACAGGCGAATTGTGTTCTTCAGAAACATCTGTGAATAGATGGAAATCAATTACACATCTATATTAGTTAGAGCATCATAAAAATTAACACATTTGAATGAATTACACACAGAATTAAAACTTTCAACCATTCTTTCCTTACACCTGACTTCTTATTATGTTTAGCAGTTAATGAAAAAACAAATCCAGTTTCTCATACATCTAAAACAACAAATAAAGTCTATATAAACAGTTGGCAGAGAGCAGCACAAAGTGATGCACAAGCAGGCGAGCTAACCTCCAAGTTCAGAAGACTGAAGCAGAGCTCATTCAATAATTTGGCTTGGACTGCATCCATGCAACAAACGCATCAGGCATTTTATCATGTTCAGCAGTGGCTCAGCATCACGGATGTGACAGATGTAGAACATGTCCTTAGTACATCTGTGTGGTGGCCTGACTGGCTGCTTGCCTGGGGAATTTTGCTGAAACCTTTAAAATTCTGTCAGGGTTGCAGTTCACCTGGCACACTTTTTCCTTCCACCAAGCTTTCCATCAATAAGATTGGATACACCACTCTATAAAAAGATAACTTTTTTGTTTCCTACCATCCTTGTGAAAAGTAGAGACGAGTGTCTTTGATAAGTAGTTTTTTCTATAGCTACATAGGTCATGACAATATTTCAGTATTATGACACAATATTTCTGTACTGTTTTTTAATACTGTTGTGTGAATTGTTTTTTTTTCTGTCCTTTTAAGGGTTAACATTACAACTATCTTAGTTATCTGGTTTCCTCCACATTTAGCCTGCATCATGCTGCCATTTGTAAAACAAACTCCTCTTTAAAACTTCTTAGATTTGCTTAGTGTTTAAGTTTTGCTATTAGATAAAATTTTACAATCCTTCCACCCCATAATTTTTACATCTCTCCTTTTTCAATTCACTCCCCTCTGCTTATACATTTGCAGCCAAGCAAACAAGAAAGCATCATGAAGTGCAGCCAGGTTTGACAGGAACACCCCAACAACACAACAAAATGAAATCTTAATCACCAGCATGATAAGAATCTCCTCTCTGAATGCCAATGAGAATCCCTCCTCCGCTGAAAAGGTTTCTGTCTTAAATTATGAAAAATTAAAAATAAAAGAACTGCAAATGATTTTCAAGATGACTGAAAGAAGATCAACAGTTGTTAAACATTCCATAAAGGCCTTAAACATGTGAATGTTTAGCCAAGTATTTATTCTTGTTCTCTAAACACATGTAAAAATGAGGACATTATAAAAGCGATAAACTTTATTATTAATAGATGAAGTTGGCATCTCAGCAGCAACTAGCCGACCATCTTCATTTCTGACAAATGATCTGCTGTATTTAACCCCAATGAGAAGGTTAGAATAAATCCTGTTATTGTATCATTTTACAGTTGAACTAAATGAGGTTTTATCTTTTAGATCATAGTTGCAACAGAGGAGATACAAGAGTATAGATTTAGACTTTTACATTCAAAGTCTGTGCTCTTTATCTTTGTGCTTTAAGGCAGATGCTGAGGTAGATCATTAACAGGAAATGACATCATTCTGAACATGGGTTTATTTTCTCTCTCTCAAAATCAAGATATTTAGAGAAGTAACTCAGATTTTGGTTTTATATGCTTGTTCAACATGTGTAATCAGTCTGGAGATGACACATGATATTTGACAATATCGTTCCTCACATTTTTCATTGGAGGAAAGATTCAACAAGTAAAACTGAATTGATTGCAGCAATCATCCTTGAGCTTGGCTCAAGGTCTCTCCTCGTTAAAGGAAACTGCTTCTCTTTATTGCCAACAGCAGCTTGTGTAAGCTCAGAATCAGGGCATGGACTGAAGTGAAATTAAACACAATCAGCATTAAAAACCAAATTAAATCAAATTTTGACTTCTGTGTGACTGTGCTCCTGCAGGTATCGAATACTGGATAGTCGTACCATAACTCCAACGTTCATTTTACCCATTTACATTGTGCATTTTTGCCTGTTTTTAGTCCGTTTTGTCTCTTTTAGTAACAAAAATGAGTCACTGGACATTTAATGTCAACCAAGTGTCAATTTGTTTCATCATCTGTTTTAAGGAAATGTGTGTCAATTTTCTCCACCTGCAAGAGGTCATTTAGAGTCATTTTCATTGGATCAGAGGTCATCATCTCTCATATCTCAATAAAGTAGCTGATCCAAATCATAATTAGAACCACAGTCAATAGAAATGTAGTATCTTGGGAGGTTTAAATATGTATAAACTTCTATACATATTTATCATATTTCCAGTACAGACCTCAGGATAAAGATGTTTTTTTTTTATTTTCTGAGCATCACACTGTAAAATTTTAAATTTCCCTTACAAGGAAATAAACCACAATACCTAAAGGCCTTATGTGTTTGCCATTATAAATCATACATTTAAAAGCCCCCTTATCTAGTTTTAGATGTAGTTTGTGTAAACTAGAAGTGTTCATAAGTTCTGGCTACTTCCACTACATCAAATACAACATATCTTCCCAAACAGCAAACAGCAAAGGCATTTCCTTACTGAGAAAATGTAGATATAAACTTAGACCTCTGAATCTTCCTGTATCTGTAGCTGGAACTTTTGAAGGACACAGCGATAAAGGCTCGGTTGGGGGGTTGTATTCAGGGCAAGCCAAGATCCCAGAGGCTTTTAAGCCTCCTTTTTTTTTTTTGACCAGCCAGCTGCTAGACCCATTTACCATTTCAACACTCTGTGAAACGGCGGAGATGCTCTTAATTAGGTGTGAACAATAAATTGGCTTTAACCAATTCCCGGTAGCGCATATAAAGAAGGTTTCTCCTTTTGATCATTTGGCCAGGTCCCTGAAATCATGCGTTCATGACATGCTATGTGCATTCAAATGTATGAAATTGCAATGCGACGTGATTCAGCCATGACAAACAGGAACTTTGAAGTGTTAAATGGGCAGCTGCCTGTCAAAGACCTCTTCACCCTCACTTGGCCTCAGTAAAGGTGAATGTCAGGAATGAAGGCACTGAGACTTGATGTTGCAGCACACAGACTCCCAGTTTGTGTGCTGCAAAAGCAAACATGTGCACTCTAAAATCCTTCTGTTTCTCCAGGATGAGAGGAGTAGAGAGAACACAGAATTGGGAAAGGGACCTACTGGGTCAAAGATCAAAATCTGTTGGCTGACTGATAAGTGTTTGCTATTGATTGTTTATGATCTTTAACAAAACGTATCATGAAATCTTCTCAAAATTTTAGGTTGAACAAGTGATGCTCCTAAAATATGAAATCAGAATGAAATATTTTTATCAAAGAGACTTTGGATTTGTGTTTTCAGCTTCGTTTTCCACTCGTTTAATACTGACTGCATTTGGATCTCTAGTTTTTTTTCAACCTGGGCTACAATTTGTTACAAATCTGCAGATAAAATTAAATGTTGGTGAAGTTTTATTTAATGTTTATTTTTCAGTTATTCTTTGACGTGATAATTCTGTACTGCTTTATGTTGGCCTATCCCAACGTGACCATTAAATACTTTGTAATTTGATGTCATAATGTGACAAAATAAGAAGTTCCGCGGAATTTAAAAACAAATCCAAAACACTGCAAAATTACAATGTAGGCCTGAAAAACTGGAATTAACAGGAATTATTCAGGCAGGCAAAAAGAAGCTTTGGATAGTAAAGAGAGTAAGAAATGACTGATTTTTCAGATTGCAGTCTTTTAAACTGTGCAGCTTAGAACACCTCATCAGACCGAACCCCTTAAAAATGGATTTAGGCGATCATCCAGCTCTAACAATAGAAGAATTACACAGGAACCTGCAAAGAATTGTTTTCACACTTTGCTGCTTTAGTATCAATTTGTACAGTTTTACAAAGGAAAACTTTTACCAAATTCCTGTGTTCCCAATATTCAATGTCAAAAATATCCTACTGCAATTGTTTCACTTTAGTTGTCCAATAAGACAAAGAAAAGGGAGAAAATTACTAAATAACACTTCTGATATCTGCTTAGGTAATAAAAAATTAGATTCTTCCCACTTTCAGAGAAACATTTTCAAACTGTGACTGCATGCCAGAGAGTGAGAGGTTTACTAAGTGTTCAGGCCTTACTTTGATTGTGTTGCCTTACTTTTCATTGAAGAGGATCCATTTGAAAAGTTCAGGAAGTAGTTTCATTTTTTAGACTTTTAATTTAAATAATAAAAGAAGGTGAATGGATGAAAACCTTTTTACAACTTTCCATAATAAAGGTTTTCAGGGTCTGTGACCAATTCTCAGCTTCAAATTCCCACCACCTTTCAGAAACTACATCATAGTCATTTTTATATTTATTGTGTAAATGTTCTCAAACTGATTAAGCTTATTTAAAAATGTAAGCTGAAAACATGATTAGTCAGAAAAAAAACAAAAACATGAAGACAACTGGTTAAACCAGAAATGTACATCACTGCTAATGTTCTGTCCTCAACATTACACACAATATACTTATTAAATTAAACAAGGAATCATTCAATCTTGTTAAGAAATATGAATAAATAACTGGACCAACATAGAGGAGTGGTATATGTTCTTATGTTTTAACAATTTTTGATCTAAAAAGTGTGATTACATTTCCATTCACTCCCAATAAGTCAGTCCTTAATGGGAGGTCAGTCAGGATTTACCCTTTTGGCCAATTATAGCTGCAGGTCTTTTCGGACATTTCTATCAGCCCGACTCATCAAGAGTTTCAAACTTTTTTATTTCCCTTTTCTAATTACAATAAATTGGTTTTGGCCCTGGACTTTGACTAAACCGTTAAAAAATCCTGATATTCGTTTGCCGTTCTGGATACATTTTTAGGGTTGTTGTCTTGCTGGAAGGTGAACCTCTGATCAGCCTCAGGTCTAACAGGTTTTGTCCCAGTTTTGCACTGTATTTAGCCATATTCCTGTATCCTAAATTGAACTACCACAACTGTTTAAAAATTAGTCAATGTAAAAGTTGAAGGAAACAAGACGAAACATAAGAAAAAAAATTTGGCTATTCTGCTCCCCCACAACAGTGAAAAGCAGCTTTAGGTTGTTCAAGTCATTTTCAGGATTAAGAGGTGGCTCTAATCCAGGAAGTCTTTAGATTTATTGCTTTAGGGGGAAAGTGCATCAACATTACTGCACATACACACATATATACATGGTCAGAATGACTCCCCTGGTGCTGGCAGCAGATGCAGGGCTGCCCAGATGAACTGTTATTGATGGAGAAATGTGTCATTCTGCCACCCACTGTCTCTGACACACTGTGTTGATGAAGTATGCTTCTGCACAGGCAGCGAGAGCTTCATAAGTCTGAAAGGAACTCAAACACTTACGCTGTGAAATAAAAGACTATAGTTGATTAAAAGCTGAAATAAGTCAGCAGCTTTCACAATATAAGCAGGTAATAAAATCAAATTATATTATACATGCCTCATTCATACAATACTGCAGTACTGCATTTTTTTCCATATTTTTGGGTCATAGGAATTTCAAATCTAACTAATTTTAACAAAAGACAAAGATAACCATGGTAAATACAAAATGTAGATTTCAAATGAAGATTTTAAATAATAAATCATCTGTTTAGCTATATTTTTTGTAAACTTGGGTCCGGTTCCAGACTTGTACAATGAACAGATTATTTAAGTAGAATATGAAGCAAGCTAATGGAAAGAAAAGCACCAATTTAAAGAACATCAAGAACAGATGAGAAGCAAATCAACTGACATCTGCTGTGGATCTTCAATGAATCAGAGAAAGAGCCATTATGTTTAAATACAGAACCTTCCCAGAAGTGGCTGGC
Source organism: Girardinus metallicus (assembly GCA_903067095.1). NCBI lineage: Eukaryota > Metazoa > Chordata > Actinopteri > Cyprinodontiformes > Poeciliidae > Girardinus > Girardinus metallicus. The sequence continues at coordinate 34,863 of CAEGAE010056053.1, read as the reverse complement.
CTCCCAAATTACTACAATAACTTATCAGTGGCTCATCCAAAAGGCCAAAACATAACCCAGAACTACATCTAAAGCACTGCACTGCTTTTTTTAAAACAAGACATTTTCTCATAAGTGAAATAATCTGTCAGTGGAATTTCTACTTTTCCATGAAGATGAAGGAATTATTTACTTAAAACAAGCTCCTATATATTTCTGAAAAACTACTTTTAAGTTAATTTTCTCTTATTTCAAGTGAAAAAGACTCAAACTAGAAACTAGACCAAAACTACTTGGTGATATTTTTTGCAGTGTGTAGGCCACTCTTGCCTCAATTAAAGTCAGAGCTCGTGATTGGACAATAACAAATGAAACTTGGCAGAAATTACCTCTATGGGACAGGCCCAAGGTAAAAAATAACACAGACACCCATCTCACATGACCAAAGTCCTGCTTGTTGGTAAAACATATTCAATGAGAAAGTCCAGCAATCAGTTTGTGTCCTTAAACTTAAACACACTTTGGTTGTGCATCAAGACAAAATTTCAAACACATATCAGCATCCCGTCTCTTAAGGTAGATAAAGGGCTAAAAATCTAAATTAGATGTAGCATGACCTTAAACTGACTGTTCGTGTGAGACAACCCTCCAACATGGCTGAGTTAAAGCAATTCTGTATAGAAACGTGGTACAACATTCCACCATCATAAACATTTTTGGGGACATTTGTCATAACAAAGAGCGGCACAAACAGCTGTTAGGTCTAGGGGGGAAATTACTTTTTCCATATTCCACATGCTGATTCAGATAGCTTTTATCTCTAAAGAAATAGTTTGAAAACTGCTTTTTGAATATAGGTTATCGTTGGTATTAAACTCTGTTTGGTTGGATTAAGAGGAAATCTGAAGCATTTTGTGGCACCATGCATGATCGTTGTTGTTCATAAGTCTATGTGTTGAGCAAATTTTCTCATGAGTTTCAAACACTGATATAAAGTTGTACCTTTTCTTCCGTTTAATATCTTCCTTTATCGTATGCTGATTAATGAATGCCAAAGTACCTCTTCGCTGTGGTTTGAAGTGTGCTATTATGTAACAAACAGCCTATCAGAACATGTCATTGCTTTTACAGCTTCATATTTCTCCCTTTATTCTCCCTGAAAGCAGTTTCGTGGAGCACATTTGAACAAAAGGCGAAGTGGTGGTGTTTAAGTGCTGTAATTTACAGTCCACCATGGATGGTGAGGCAGACTGCCATCTACTGGCTTTTAAAGCTTCCCCACACGCCCCCTCCCTGCACCTACCCCCCTTCTTCTCAACTCCCACTCAAGAACTCAATTAATATGAAGACAGAGTTCACAAAAAGCCACCAGATTAATCCATGGGGGACGCAAACAAAGCTTCTACTGACTGTCAGACCAGGTGACAGCCTGTACATCAGCTCAACATCACATAATCAACATCAATCCACTCATTTCTTCCATGTCTGCATTTATAAGCAGCAGAGCTGCTGCTGAGATGAACCTGTCCTGCAGTTTGTCACCAGAGACCACTAGTGTTTTCTAAAAGGATGATTTAACCCTTAAATAAGTTTCATCAATAAGAACAGAAAGAAATTGAAGATGATATTCTAGTAAAGCAACAAAAATGAAACTCAAGACTAAAGCTATCAATGTCATTTTGATAAATGAGAATGTCCTAAGTTCAATCATAATTGATAACAATATTATGGTTATTGTAAGAAACCTTTAAGATTTCCATCTTTTCTGCTCATGAGTCTTTTCCCCCAAAACACACTTGTTGAGGGAAAAGTTGAAAAACATCCACAAATATACCTGAGATTTTACATAAATTGTTATATATGACATAGAAATGCATGTTAAGACTATATTCTCTTATGTAATCTCCCCCCACTACTATAAACACCCAGCAGTACCTAATAATACATATTTCTAACTCTTAAAGCCTAGACACAGAGCTGTTTTTTTTTCCCCATCAGGGAAGGCAATGCTGTCAAGTTCTTGTAACCAACAAGAAGCAATCATCTGAGCACAAAACACACGACTGTCGCTGTGATCTGTCGGACGCAGTGAGCATCTTCAAGCAGGAAGGTTTTATATGGTAATGGGATCGATTGGACCAGTGCGCGCACCAATGAGAAGCGTTTGATTTATGTTTAAGGGACTGTTGAGAGCAGCAGTCGCTTGGCAACCACCTAATGAATGTACGAAATATAGCGACCTATTTGCTGCAGCAGTTTAAAATAAATCTGTCAGGAGAACAGAGCTGATTCTTACAGAAACTCTGAGGAGAAAATGTCTCAAAGTGAAGCCACAGCTTAAATTGTGACTGGAAACCTTCGTTTGGACCATAAGTAGGGATTCAAATCAGACTGAAAGCCGTTCTGGCAATTAAGCAATGCATAGGAAATCCTTCAGTGCATCGGCTTTTAATTAATCGCTTCATATCAGCCCTCATTAGCCGTGTTAGAGCGTGTCACAGGCACCGAGAATGTCTGTCTCTATGTGTGCATGTGGGCTGTTCTCCAACCCTGGGTGAACAGCGCTCCTCCTGAGCTGAGAAAAGACATGAGGGAGAAAAAAATCTGCCTCAGTAACTCTTTACCTCAGATTTCTGTCCTGAAACATGACAGAAGACATTGTTAAAGTTGGGAGAAGGTGTAAAAAATGTACGATGTTCCGTTTTTAATTATGCAAAATGAAAAGACTAATAGAGAATCAAATGTACCTAGAAAATATTGATTAGCCCTTGAAAAAGATTGCCAAGATGTTTTAAATAAACCTGAATAACAGAACTTTTATTATTGACATTTTTCATTGTGTAGCCTCTTCTAATGAATGTGAAAGACTGAAAATGGTATTGATGTGACGGTTACTGTGGAAACCAACTTTCCCCTGGCTACTCAGCGCTGTTCATCCTCAACTACCCAGCTCACAGTCTCAGCGTGTTTGCAGACAGAATATAGAAAAGAAAGCTTTGACAATCTTTTATTAAAATAGCAGAAATTATTTAGAATATTTAAACTATGATGTTCTGAAGAATGACCATAATTGTTTTGTGGGTGTCATACTCCCACTAGATTTTAGTAAAAAATAATAAGACTAAAGATATTTGTACTTACAACAGTTGGTCACAGCGAAACTGTTGGCAACCTCCAGATTGTCAATATGGGGTGTCAGTCTGAATTCCGAGGTTCCAAATTGAACCATTCCTATCCGAAACGCGCTGTACTCTTGATCTGCGCCCCTTGGAAAAAGTCCCCCTGAAATTATGACAAAGAGCCTGTTAAACTTCCACAAAAACAACATGACAGATTTAGCGACCAGAATTCATAATTGTATTTTATGCGAAATTATTTAACCCAATTTTCTTTTGTCTGAATGAGTTAGCTACTCACCAATTTGAACACTGGGCGAGCCCCCAAACGCGCAGACCCATAAAACCAGAAGAATAGAAAAAAATAAATTCACTATATTTCCCATGTCTACAGTTCAGGTGTCCACATCCACCAGATGAGTCTGGTCTTTCCTCGTTTCTCTTTGGACGCGTCAGATCCAACACATATTAAGGACACTTTAGCCTCGGAGAGAAAAAAAGAGGAAGTCTTCTTGAAATGTGCGTTTTGTAGCCGGTAAATGACACCAGTAGAGGAATGGTCGCCGGCGGTGAGGTGCTGCTGTCTTTTTCCGCTCCTCCTCGTCACTCCCCTTCCACCGGCAGCTGCGCCTCTTCTGAACGCACGGAGCCGGTGCGCGTCTCCGCTCCGCGCGCCGGAGATCTTGTCGGTATCACACCCACAACTGAGGAATGTTAATGAGAAGGCGGACAGACACGAAAAGACCCGAAAGTCAGCCACATGGAGACCAAACCACACGCCAACCTCTGAATAAATGGGAACGGAAGCTCCTGCTCAAGCAGTTCAGTTCTTATTTTGGCCTCTGGGTTTCAGTGCACATGATTACACAGGAGATTGGTGACCATTGTTCAGTCATGACACCATAGCGTCATTAAGAGAAGTTAAATCATATTTACTTGTTTTCCTCAGACAACTGGACCCTTAAATTTCAGATAAGACACTCTTTTAAAAATAAGAAGAAATTTTTCATTTTCAAGTCGACTGAGTGTTTTTAGAAAGCCATTATCACAATTTCCTGTTCTGAGACGATATCCTGAGGGGATTTACTTGCAGTTATTTGCAACATGCAGAGGTGTGAAAACAAAATCACAACTGATTTTGTTTTCAAAATGACAGAAGACCAACTTTGTGATTGCTTTTATGTGTCTGAAAGTGCAGGTCGGAGTCCAACATTATACCCACATTTCAGGCCTGATTACCAGTTTCTAGCTGTAATAACTGAAACGGTTTGCTGACTTTTGATCGTTCCTCCTTTAGTCCAAACATAATAGCTTCAGTTTTTCTTTTTTATTCTAACTAAAAACAGTTATGGCACATCCATGCAAATTAAACAAACCATGCTTGATTTGCAAAAATCAAGAATGACTTTTGCAAACCATGACCCCACCTGTCCCTAGTGGGGTTGCGAGGGGTGTTGGTGCATATTTTCAAGCGGTCAACAGGTGAGGTACACCCTGGACAGGTCATCAGTGCATCGCAAGGCAACACAGAGACAGACAGGACAAACAACCATGCAGGCACACACTCATACCTAGGGAGAATTTATGGAGACCAATCAACCTGACAGTCATGTTTTTGGACTTTGGGAGGAAGCCGCATGCACAGGGAGAACATGCAAACTCCAGAAAGACCCCAGGCTGAGATTCAAAGCCAGGACCTTCTTGCTGTGCCTTTGTGCAGCCCAGTAGCTTATGTTATTTGCTATAATCTTATCTATTAGAAGCATGTCAATATTAAATAAGGAGATTCCAGGAAGAAACTTTGGGGAACTCTGCGTGTGATTTCTTTTTTTTTTTGTCAATGCCAAAAGTTACCCACTGACACAAACAAGTCCTTGCATGTTTGTGGTTATAGGACCCAAGTGTTGAAACTGGCCGGAGGAAAACTGAGAATTTTAATGATGAATAAAATGGAGACTTACAAAACCACAGGAGGCAAACGGGACATAAAGCATTAGTAGGGACATAAGAAAACCATGAAAGACAACAGAAATATTCAGCCAAGAATGTCATAGAATGAAATGTTTACTGGAGAGCTTGATTACTGACAAGACACAAGTGGCTGAATGGAAATGGGATGCAGCTGTGAGAGAAGCCAAACAAGCATACTGAGGGAACATCAACAATAAGCACGAGAAGCCAAAAAGGACAAACTATAAACCGAGAGAAGGCTAGCACTAATCTATAAAAACTAAATTCAAATGCAGAACACAATACAGACAAAATGTAGAGGCTCACTAAAAAAGGAACAAACATGCACAGCAAGACCTTTACAGCAATAATAATAAACTAAATATGGCAAGACTTTTGAGCAATAATGAATTCAGAAAATAAGAGGAATACGACAAGTCCTCAGAAAGTAAATAAACAAGGAAACTGGCAAAATACAAACAGAAGAAAACCAAAGTCCAAACACCCCAGTATCCTGACAGACCTGGTCTGGACTCAAACCAGTCGACTACTGTACCAAGAAAGTTCTTCAGTCGCTCCAGTAAAAATCCATAGTCAACAGTGTTGAATGTTGCACTGAACCCAAAGACAAAAGCATTGTGGTTCTTCCAGTCTGCATTTCTGCTGACGCCTCTGAACACTGACAGCTTTCAGTCCAGTTATGTGCCCTAGTCTTATTATAGAATTAAGTGCCCTGCTAACTGGTTGAGCCACAGTCTAAGGCAACAACTGCCATCAAGTATTTACAACTGACAATTGCTGTGGAGAAATTTTAACCCACTGTTTTTTGCAGAATCATCTTAATTCAGCCATGTTGGGAGGTTTTCAAATGAGAACCAACAGAAAAGCTAGAGCATCTCAAACAGATTTGAATCCAACTTTTGACTTTGTCACCTGAAAACCTTAATTGTTTTAGTCAGTGGAAAGTAGACTTCCTGTCCTTCTCCTTAAGCCAAGTTCACTTGAGCTTAAGATCACAAACCGGTGGCCAGATGTCCTTTTTATGCTCAGTTTATGCTGTCAGTTACAGAAGGTCATATTGAAGTGATTTCTTCATGCTACTGGTCTGACAGTAACCAGGCCTGAGTGGGGCTAGTGAAGCTGAATTCACCCTTCCAAAAACTGTTTTAACAAGTGCAGCAAATCCTTCTTCTTATGGAAGCAGTTAGGTTTGGACAACTTTTGTTTGTCAAAGTTAAAACAATATTTCAAAGCTGCTTTTTGTATCTTTTCTGACATTACTTCTGTTTTGAAAATCCAGACTCCTCTAATACAAGGTGTGCAAACTTTGTCTCACATTGTGACAGTTTACAAGGTTATTTATTTGTTTTTTAACAGGGTGCCAGCCAAGGATCCCTCCTGACAACTAGAATTTGCAAAATTATTTTACTTTTGTATTTTTTGTAACTAATCACATAAAGACAATACACTTCAAAAGGTGTTGACCCTTTAGTACAATTAATGACAAAAAGCATTTTTCTTTACAAACAAAAACAACAACAAAAAATCATTCATCATAATTTCATTTTTTTTTCTTAGTTTTGTATTTTTAAATGTCCATAAGCAAAATAAACACAAATCCCTCCCCTACAAAAAAGTGTCCATAATTCTTTTCCAAGGTTCATATGCAGGCAAAGGTTCCCTAAGAATTTTTTTTTTGCCCTACAGCAACATGAATAAACAGAACAAGATATGCATAAGTCCCTTATAGTATTTAAATGCTCACAATTACAGATACCACACAAACAAATACTGAATAGACTTACAGGTCACTGCTAGTCTCACACAAAGCAGAACCAGAAATCCATTCTTTCCATCTGCAATGGACAAATACAACCGTTTAATTTCATTATGGAGCACAAATTATATTGAATTTATGACTTACGAGTAACTTTTAACTCGGTGACGTCACACGCTTTCAAGACTTCCGGCTTGCCACGTCGGAAAGTCTGGCACAAATAAGTAGACGTTTCTTTTTTGTTTGTTTGTTTTTTTACTTTTGTTTTGTTTTTATCGGTCCAGGGCGATTTTAGCTTCTCAGCATGACAGTGAAGCGATTAGGAACAGGCCAGGGATTAAACAGCCTTGGTTTTTATTGCAATAGTTCCTGTTAGCGGCGGTGTTTGGGTTTGGAGGGAAAGTTCTTCTTCTTTGCTTTTATGGGAGATCGCAAGCAGCTTTCATGTGAATACCGCCACCTACTGCTACATGAGCGCGTAGCAACACCACCTTACATCCATTAGATTCTATTTCTGGAGGGAAACTGCCAAGGTTACAAACCGGGAAAGAACCAGCTTGAACAGCGGACCAATCAGGTGTGTTCAGGGGAAAACTGGGCGTGATCAGGGGCGTGTCTGAAACTGTAAGGGAGAGGGGAAAATAGAGCAAGCAGCTCAGTGCAGCAAGAGGGTTGACACAACATGTCCTACAGGGATAGCTATGAAATGAATCACCTCTTTAACTTTAATCTATCGCCACCTTTTGCATACAAATCCTTTTCAAATTTATATGTCTGCCCCAAAGTGCCATTATAGTTCTTCTAGGTGAGGAAAAGTGTGCCTGACAGCCATCAGAAAAGGAGTGGCAATTTTCTCCTGTGGTTTAATATAATGTAACCCTCAGTGTGAACAGACAGATTCACATTAATCATTGTCTGTATTCGATTTGGAAACAAACTAATGCAGCTGGTGGACATTAACGGCCAAACAGGACCGTTTTGTCAGATTTCAGCACCTTGGACAGCACATTACATAGGAAAGTGAAGCTCCTGTTGAGTGGATCACAGAAAGCCTGAGGAAAGGATGAGCTCAGTGTGCGACAGAACAGTTCTGTTATGGCCAGTTTTCACGAATATTGATTCAAAACATTTAATAAAAGTAATTTTCAGAATCTGGAAAAAATATTCCACCGCAAAATACTAAGTAAAGTTTCATATTCTTTATTTTTCACGTTCTTTTGCATTGCAGCCCCAACCTTTAATGTGTTTTATTGGGATTTTATAAGATAGACCAACGCAATGTAGCCTGTAGACGCAATATAAAGGAACATTGATTGCATTTATTTTTGGCTATGTTTGCCCTGGTGCACCTAAAAAAAGCCTAGTGCAACCAACTGTAAAAATAATTTATTAAAAAGATCCTTTATTGTGTGATTCAGTGTCAGTGTAAATGCAGTTGTAAAGATATCAAATGTTTGTTAGAAAACATTAAGAAAAACAAATACCAAGAAATAAAGGAGACAGGTCAGGGATGAAGTTGTTGAAAAACCTGAAACAAGAATAAAACAATATCCAAACCTTTAAGTATTTTGTAAAACACTGACAACTGCAACCTACAAAGGTGGTCAAAGTTGATGGAATTATGGATGAAAAATATGAGACAAACATGAATAAGTTGTTAGAGGATGTAAAAGTCTTGGATGACATTCACCTTCCAGTAGAACAAAGATCCTTCCAGCATCACCAAGACACATTGCTATGTGTGTAACCACAGTAAAAATAAAATAAAATACATACACAACACATACACTATCACAGTGTACATACACCAATGCTTTTTGGAAATACTACTTTTTTTTTTTTAAAACATGAGCGAGTTGTCATTTTCTAACCTGACAGTATTTCTAGTGATCATCTCAGAAGTTCTCATTTTGTTGATTCACCCACAGAAGTGTGCCCACCCAAACTTTTGGAACCACTATCTTAAACCATATGAGAAAGGCTTCTATAGTTTGTGTTATGTGAAAACGGTTTGCTGAAGATCCTCTCTGCTGTGACGTTTTGGGTTCTTTTCCTCTCTCCATCACGATTTGAGGCGTGAGTTGCAGTGAGCAAAGCGCTATAGGCCCAGGTAGAGATGAAAATGTGGATTTAATGAATATAATACAGCTCAAAGAACAGTCCAGGAAGCTGGCAGCACGGCAGAGCGGAAAGCTAAAGCTCAGCACCGGTAGCAACAGTTCTACTGATAACAAAGAGCTGAAGCCGACACAGGACTTCACAGTTCGACTGTGACGACCAGTGACAAAAGACATGCAACATACAACATGAAACTACAATAGACGTTCGACTAGGACCCGACAAGAGACAAGGACAACAGGTGGGCTTAAATACACAGGGAGGTAATCACCGGGAACGAGACACAGCTGGGAAACAATCAAGGGGAGAGAGACAGGACATCACAGAGACTCACAAGAAACAGAACCTAAACTAAACACAAATCCTCACACTCTCCTTTATGGAAACTCTCTCTCTGAGGCTTGTGATCCTCCTGGCAGAAAAAGCTACACTCCCAACAAACTCTTTGATCTTTAACCTTTTCTGAAGGTTTACCATGCTTTGATTCACTCTTTTGGTGTTCCTGTTGTTACACCGAAAAGCAATTTCACTTTGATTGTCTTACAGTGCATTCACAGGTGTTCTAAATATGCAGCCTGTAATATAATTTAACTGTGACAAATCTTGAGGGCCCAAATTAATTTTTTGAGCCAAAATGACAGTATGTCATAATGAAATTATAACCCCACTTTCTGGGTCAATTCACATGACTAACTCACAAGAATGAGGTGTGAATCAAACACATTTTGATGCAGATTCATCATCAGAATCTACAAATGAGTGTTTAAACTTTCAGGTTTCTTATTACACATTTTATCCTTCATTTTCCAGATGTATTTATTTAATTCTCTAACATCTAGATTTACCTGGAACTCTTTTCTCAAAATGCATTAGGTGAGTAGCTCTTTTGTTGATGGGCAAACACAAGCATAAGGAATGTGACAAGTGATGAAACAGGTGATATTGCTTTTGCTTTAACGTGTTTTTATTCCTGCACCTGACCAATGTGTTTTATTTATTCTTGCACTCAGATAGTCTAACTGATTTTTTCAACAGAGTTCATTCAAGTTATTTTCAAAACATTGAATTCAAACAAAACATTCTTCCCTAACTTGGTGTTATTTCTGTTGAGTAACAAAATGATTTAAGTGTTAACATATTGCCTCTAAAGTAAAAGAAAAAAAAAAACTGAGCTCCTGCTGAGTTTCAGCCGATGTTTAAATCTTTTACTTTGTTGCTAGGTTGTGGTTTATAGATGTTCATCTGCCTTTTTGAAGGATGAGTTCTTGAATTTTTTATATTTATACACTTTGAACTGACAGCAGCATTGTGGTTTTCTGGTGTGTTGGTGGAGGCCATGACCTCATGATTTCAGTCCTGGGTTTTTCAGCAGGAATGTGGTTTCACTGTTGGCAAAACGTGTTTCTACATTTATGAATTTAAGACCTCAGCCTTAAAAATTTTTATCATGTCTTATTTAGAAATGAACTCTATTCCAAGCCTGAAATACAAGTCTGCCATGTTCTTGATAGGATTAGTACTGCAAAGGAAGAAATGTGAATTTCCTGATTTGATTTCCAATCAAGCGGTCATATGTTTTTTTTTTACAAATTGCTTCACTACTGTCCCGTTTGTAATGCTTTTGGGGCACTTGGTGCACATGAACATGGAAGATTGTGTGGGTGAATTGTCCCACAAGTATCAGGATACGACCAGCTTTGGTGAATACAATGACGCACCACTAGTGGGTTAAGTAACAGGCAACCAGAAGATGTTTTCCTTTGTTACTCAGAGTGATGTTGTCACATAGTTATTGTCTTAGAACTTGAGGCACAGTTCTTCGTTCAATAGTAAGGCCATGATTATTGAATAATTTTAGAAGTAGACAGCTTGGTAAAGGTCACATAAATGTTTTCACATTTTGTCATTTTACCACAAACTTTAGTGTATTTTATTTGATAGAGCAACACAGTGTCTTCTTGACAGTGTTGTGGAGTGTCAAGAAGAGGAAACAGAGTTTTCATATGTTTTTTTTACAAACAATAACCTAAAAAGTGTTTTGTGCATACATACGTATTCAGTCCCTTGTCAATCTGACACCCTTTAAACAAAGTTATCCATATTTCTGTCACTATTAGCTCGCAGTTAGTTGGATGCTTTTCTGTTTCTCTCTAGCCTGTTCTATAAAATTTGCAGCTAATTTAGAAAAATGTTAGTCACCTGTCAATATCGAGTAAGAAAACTGGTGAACCTAAAACACTTGCAGTGACAAGTCAATGTCAAATTTATTTATGTACCACATATAAAAGGCACAGCAGCTGACCAACGTGTTCCACAGCTACATCCACAATCATAAACAATACAAATACGTGATTCACTTTTCAGATTTTGATTTGATTTGTAAAAATGTTGAATGCTGTTTAGAACTGTGTTTTCATTTCAGTTATGCACTTTGTGTTGTATCACATAAAATCACAATTGAACACATGTGGCTTTGAGGTGATCAAATGTGAAAATGTTTGAGAGAGATGAATACTTTCAGGAGCTTCTGGATAATCATGAAATTTTCATGATTTGAGTAATTTTGTTTAATTTGAAAAATGTGCAAAGATCCTGAATAAAACCGCAAGTGCCATCATTTCCCATAAGCATTACAGGTTGTTGTAAAGATGATAATTTTTGTATTCAAATCCACATTTCATATTCAGAGGAAAAGAAGTCAGGGAAATCAGTCACAACATTAATGTGGGGACCTTGTCCACCATAAATGGGCCTGCAGCGAGCCCACTAGCATGTCCTCCCCCACAGCGCCTTCACTAATCATCGCCTTGACTGTCATGGTGCTTTTCTCGGTGAGTTGGGTGGGAGCCTGGTGAGAGGTCTTGTTGGATTAGAAAAAACCTGTTTGATATAGGTTACTGCACTGTGGCACTAGCAGGGTGCTGTGGTGTGTGGGTGGAGCACACACACACACACACACACCGTCATGAGTCATACCTGTTACTGATTTTTAATTCTGATGCTTCAAATGTAATCATATTACTGCTCACCATCACTAATCACAAAATATTCATAACATAAAACAGTTTGTCATGTTAAAACTTGAGAGGGTAAACTAAAGATAACAATTTACTCACCTCCTTAGATAGCTTTGTGTTTTTCAATAACTTTTTTTAATATTCAGAATCACAACAAGAAAACCTTACCATTAGATTTGTCTTCAAGTTCTAAGCTCCGTTTAGAAGAACTTGTTAAACAGACGTCACATCTGCTAAATTCCCAGAACATTTTCTCTCCTCATCACTGCATGAATGTCGCCATAGGGGGGCACTGCAATGCAAATTCTTTGTTGTTAGCGTCTGAGTCAGACCTCAAGTGTTTAGAGCAACAAAAATAACCACCAATTGATTTGAATTTTGCAGATCTGCATAACACACACTTGTCAGTATGACGCATGTTTCCTCTTTGATTATAGACGCCTTTTCTCCAAAATGATTCTCGCCTTCATGTAACTTCTATTTTGTGTCCTTGTGTGATTATTGGCCAGTCAGACAAAAATTCTCCTCGCTGTCTGTAACCATGGCAGCTGCCGAGAGAGAAACAAGTCTTGTTTTCTCATTTCAAACCAATCCATAAAAGAAAAACAGATTACAGTATTGAGCTTTTTATTTTTTCATCACTGATCAGACTTTGGCTAAATGACTTCAATATTCATAAATAGACACTTTGTGCTTTGACAGAAAGTCTGCATCTATTTTGGCTCATTAGGCTAGAAATGAGTTTCATATGTGAAGCTTCACATTGATAATCAGGATTTATTTCCTAAGCAGGTTCTCAAAATAAATGATTTGGCAAATTATCAGAGGTCAAGCAGCTGTTGTGCTGGAAGATATGGAAAGATAAATGGACAAATATGGACATGAAGCCCAGACATGAAGAGAGAAATAAATTATTATTCCCCTTATCTGGAGAACAGCGTTCCAGGCCGCGTTAACGTGGTTATGCTTCTATCTGACTTTCAGTGATCAACATAATTAAGTCTTAGTTTTTAACTCAAGTTCATTGTGTCTGTAATTTTACTTTACTTCATCATTTTATGTTACTTGACACTATTACTGTAATCATTCAAATTGGTTATTGGAGTTTGATGCAGATTTGACTGTTTTTACTTTGTATTTGCAAACTTTGGACATATTCACAACGGTTAGAGAACACAACCTCTCATTAGTGGCTGAAACCTGCAGATACTTCAGCCTTCCTCTAAAAACACTTATATCTATTTCAATACTTCAAATACTAAATATACCTCAGTATGTATTAATACACAACAGCAGGAGCTAATGGATACTTGTGTTTTTGGCATTGATTGGTCACAATATGTGTCTATTTTTCTCTGTTGTAAAGTACATTGTCTTCCCTTATTTGTGCCAATGTAAGGTGTTCTAAAATTATTTATTGATTAATAAATAATCAGACCCACAGCCAGGTTTCTTGTCCTTATTTTTAATAACATCAAATGGTGGAAAGTCATTTGATCATTTATTTTCTTTGCTTGAAAATTTCACAAATATACGGTCACAGCTCAGTAGTGACCAATTTACACAGGCTACAGGTTGGATGAGTCAAGTGTTGTATTAGTTGTAGGAGTGGCAGTGTCACATGACCATCTGGCAGGAAAGAGTGCTTCACATATCCACAAATCTTCTCAAAAGTAAATCATTGGAATACTAATATTTCATAAACATTTGATATATCTTTTTAGATTTTCTCTTCATATACATGCAGTATTTATAACATGCAAGGTAATTACAATGTAACACTTTGCAATAAAGCTAAAATAAAATGCTTTAACCGATAAACTTTACATCAACAAGGCAAAAGAAATAAAACTGAAATAAAACAGTGATTAGCAAATCATCTTTGAATTTTCACTTCCCCTCTTAAAAATTCTGTTTCATCATGACTATTTTATTTCAGAAATCTTCCTTTAAGTATAAGTCAATGCATAAAGCATTTAATTATAAGATTCTTTATTTTTCTTCTAAAAAAAAACCTTTTTATATTTTACATAGAAATTGCATTCAAATAGCATTTTTACTTCTTTCACATCACCAGTTCTGCAGGGGCAAGGTTCCCATTTCTCACTTCTCAACTGGAAACGCAAGCCTTTTTTTATACAAGCCAGTCAATAAAGAACTCATGAAACTATAGCACTGGGATAATAATTCCAGATAATCACAAGTATATGGACCAGTAAATCACATTAAAGAAGAGGAAGGAGAAAGGGAACAGGGCTCTGGAGTACAGGTCGACTCTTTTGGCAGCGGAGGGGATGACTGGTTTTGGAGGAGGCGGTTTCTTGTACTTTGCCTGGGATTTACTGAGAGCAGAGCCGGTGTCAATCGGTTTCCCGTAGCAGTCAAAGTTTGACAGTTCAAAGTCCCGTGGGAGAGATCCCACGATGCTGAAGTCGTTGGTCCGCAGGTCTGATTTGGATGTGCACACCTTTTTACAGCGAGTTTCACCCACCTGAGAGGCAGCAAGACACAAAAAGAAAACTATTTTGTTATGATATAGAGATGTTGCCCTCTTTCATTTTTTCTCTGAAACATAACAGGAGAAAACTAGTTATGAAACAACTGCTGAAACAGAACCATCTGGACAACTCACTACTGCAGAATTACAAGCCAAACTCCGACGCTCATCATCAGTAAAGAAAGCTGTTTTACCCATTCCCACATCACGTTACTATAGGAACAAAAGATGCAACAAATGGCAGGCGATAGACGGAGGCTGAGGTTTTTTGTGACTTCAATTGCAAAAAACAAGTTAATGTTAGTGACTCCATGCATTGACCCAAAGTCCTAAACAAGCCCTCAGTTTATTTAGTTGGTACAAAGCATTTTGTTAGCATGTGATTCTGAAAAGTTTACTCATAATAGGTACAATTGTGCATTTCTTCTAATAAATACGTGAATTAATTGGTATAACTAAATGTTGGGGTAGCACTTGCCAACTACACAATGGTCTGTGTATATACTCCAGCTATTACCCAACACCCATCCCGCATTGTTCCAGAAACTGAAGGAATCATTTATCTGAGGCTTTTAAAATTGCTTTGACTCGACTGCAAACACTCTGAGAATGCAGTAAATGAGCCACTTGATCAGGAAACTTGGACAAATCTCCCACTGATAAATCACCTGCTGCTATTTTAAGAGAACACAAATGTTTGGAGTCAACAAAGAGAATTTCTTTGTTCTCCATAACGTTACCTAATCAGAGGGTCTTTCAACCCCTGTAAAATGCTATTTTACCCACTGTTTTGTAGGCTGAGGTCACCTGTAAAAAAATCCTTTTTTGCTTTGCTGATGGCTGCAGGGTGGACAGGATCTAATCAGACTGAAGTCATTAAAATAATTAAAGCTTTGTTATTTTAATTTCCTTTTGATGAGAAAACAGATTTAAACCTCAAAGGAGTAACGCTGAGACTCGGACCCCGATGTAAAATTATTTCTGTATATCAGTGTTGTGGATTTCTAAGGAAACTGCTACAAATGTTCAAGCTGCACTCTGACTCCACAGTTATTTGCATTGGGACAAAACATTTTAATGAATATATTTTCCTGATTTGCATTTAGATTTGATCTTTGCAACAAAACAGCTTGAAGGTGTCGGATCTGCAGCCTGGGCTTCATTTAAACTGTATGTTACTGAATGTGGGCGTCTGCATGAAATCTGACATTAAAAAGGAAAGAGCTCTAACAGAGGGTATTCAGGTTTTGCAGTTTGCAGAATTAATTTTTTAATTTTGATTTCTGTAAAAATGTACATAAAATTATAATTACCAATCACTTCAAGATCTCACAACTCAAAGAAATAAAACTTCAGACTTTCAAATTAAACCAGAATTGTGAGATTAATAAAAAAAAAAAGCCTTAATTCTAGAGTTTAAAAATAAAAATTGTTTGTGGCTATATCTTAATGCTTTCCTAACAAACTGTCTTATGGTATCAAAGCCAGTCACTAACGTGTAAGGTGCTGACGTGCAGAGGCGTCCCTCCGGTCCCGTTGATGGTGTTGTTCCTCACACCAGGACTCTTCCCTGCAGCCTTCTCCTTGGAAGCTATCTTGGCCTTCTCCGCCTCAATGTGCTTTGGACTGTTGAGCATCACTTGAACCACAGCGTACTCCACCAGCGAGGCGAAGCCAAACAGCAGGCATGCAATGAGCCAGATGTCGATAGCCTTGACGTAGGACACTTTGGGCAGCTCTGAAGCTAACGAGGTGCATTCAGAAGACAGGGAGAGCACCGAGAGGATCCCTGCATACCGGGGAGCACAGAAGACCTTGTCAGTCAGAAATGTGCATGAAAATGAAGAATAACTCTCTTTAGAAGGAAGGCAATAGTTACATTATTATGATGTGCTGGATAGCAACAATATGAACAGATATTTATTCATATCAATATGGACAAACAATGACTGGAAATATGTTGTAAAATTCTGCCACCACAACTCATACACTGGAAAAAGAAACTAGATGTTTCAACAGTGATGCGACAGAGGACACAGACCTTACCACGACGCAGCAGGACACTGTGACTGATGACCAGCATACAAAACCTTTCACAACCAGAGCACTTCAAATGCAAAAATCTAAAGTACACAAGCAGGTCCATCTTCGGATTGCTAAAGAAACAGATTGAGTGATTTGGTCAAACTGCAGACTCACGTAGAGCATTGGGGGTCAAAAACATCACAATGTGGCTGATTTAAAACAATAATGCAAAGATCAGTGAGTCAACTTTCCTCTGCAATGATGTAAAAGATGTAGATACTCCAAATACACACAACCTGCCACTAAGCTTAGACAGTAGATAGTAGCTTTTCATTTAATGCCAACTGCAGTTAGCATCTGATATGGACCTTTTTGAAATGGTTAAATATCTCACTGTAAAAAAGCAAAAACCATAGGAAATCTGTAAGGGAGAAAGTACTTTTTCACAGAACCGCATAATGAGTGAACCAGATAATGCTGGTTTTATCTGGTTCACTTCTCAGGTACTTTGTCACACATTTCCTGCACTTTCTGTATTTCTAAAAGACATTACAGTCAGATAACTGTTCATCACTGATCATTCTTTAGGCCTCATACTCCTGTCCTTGACTTGCCCTTTCATTTTTTTGCACAAACTCTATAATAAGCTGTGATACAACCACTTGACAGAAAATCTAAAAAAAAATAAAAAATCTACAGAAACACTTTCAAAAATCTGGGCAACAATTAATCAAGACATATTTTAAAGATTCCAGGAACGACTGGCTCTTCAGAGGCAAAGTATTAAAGAACAAATGTTAAAAGAGGACATCTAGAATTATAGAGACTTGATGTTTGTTTCCACTCAGGAACCATTTGCATTCAGTTATCTGTGAAGGAAAATTAAAAATGTCCTTCCTGTCAGCACAAAAAGCCGTAATCAAACGGGTACAAAAGGTTTCTGAGAACATCACTGAAATCAGCATTCAAAGCTGATTTGTTTCCTTTTGTTAAAAGCACAGACAGCCTCTAATGAGTACGTAATTCCAAAGAGTTTTTATCTCAAAGCTTACATCATTACAGGTTAGTGATCTCCCCTAAATAGCAGCAAATCTTCTGGGCCAAAGTGGAAACAGCAATTACGACCAACGTTAAGAGGTTATTCCAACGTCAATGAAAGGCTCTGCAGACTTCTTTTCTTAACATCTCACTTTTTGCTGCTAATGTGCCTTTATAGTGACTTTTAATACATTCAAATGATTAATAGATGCTGCTCTCAAACTTAATTAAGATCATTCAACCAAAGAGAAGCTTGCAGCAAAGGTCTGACAAACACATGGATGTGGACACCCCCAGAAAAGATGCTGAAAAAATGTCTCCAAACAAGTTCATTGTTAATTGATCCAACATAATCCCACACTCAAAAATGCAAAAAAAATCCAACGTTTAACTTGACTGAATTCATTCATTTGTTGGAAAAGATAACAGTGTTTAACAAAATTACTGTTAGGATGTATGGTTCACTGTTGAAGAACTGCAGCAAAAAGAGGCACCGTGATGTCACCAAATCTCCATGACAACCGTTAATCAACGATTTCAACATATTATTTGGGTGTATTGACAGATATTTTTTGTCGTACCATCACAAATGAAAAACAAGCTGTGTTAGTGGATGCAGAATTATGAATAATGGCCCAAAACTTCACCAAAAGTTTGGATTTTTCTACATTCTTACAGTGTGTTCTTATCCGCAGTACAGACTATTTTAAGAAATTTTATACATATTTATACAGGATACGGTAAGTTTGTCCTCTTTTGCATGTAATTTGACACAGAAATGAGCAGGAGTGCAAACCCACAAACACACCTGGGTGCTGACTGACCTGGAGCCATCTTATTCACAGAGAAGTCAGCAGGCCGCCAGGAAGGTTTGAAGTGATGATGGAATGAAAGTGGTGATAAACAGCTGGAATGAAGATGGAGCAAAAAGGAGGCAGTGGATGAATGAGGTGGGATAACAATGGATTTTCTTATCCAGGCAGTCCTGTGCACACACAAGGGTAATAGGCAATAATATATGAGGGTGATACGGATTTATTATATGTGGGCTATGGTGTGGGAGAGGAGTAAATATGTCTTTTATAGCTAACGCCAGGCTATAGTGGAAGTATTTTGGAAAGATAGGACCATGTGTGAGGAAGCATATCTCGAACTTCTCAGGCCAGCCTTCTTTACAGTTTCCTTCACAAGCAGAAAATTCCTGGAAACACTTTCTGTGTCTCAAAATGGTGATAAAATCAGATGTAGCTTAACTTTAATAAAAACAAATAGTATATATATATGTGTGTGCGTGTGTGTGTGTGTGTTTTTGAAATATGTCTTTAAACATGTCCAACACTGGCTTGCATTTACTCCTAAGGCTGCCCAGGGCAAGCTACTCCCATCTTTACTTGGTCTCATGTCTCTGGTTTGTAATGAACACAAAACCCGACCATCACATCGACTCCTCTTCAGTTTTCCCAAAATTTGATCAGAACTTAATGAAAAAGGTTTTTATTATCCTTCATCCTGGTTCTAGAATAATTAGCAGAAGCCATTAAGACTCCAGCAACTTATTCCCATGAATGTATCTAGAACTTGAACTCTATAACAGAAGAGTATAATTGTTAATCTTTAAACTCCTAAATTATTTTATATTGTTATCCTGTTCTCTTGAAAGATATTTCTCTTTTGTACTTAAATGAAGTTTATGTTTCAATTCTTTGCTTTTTATAGTGTATAATGTGATTTTATCTTTTTCTTTTTTGACTTCTAATAAAAAAGAAACATTAACACAAATATCAAATTAAACATTAAAAATCCTGTTAATTACATTTAACCTGTGCAAATACATTTTTTACATTTTCATGGCTGCAGTAAATATATTTCTACTGTACATGTTTTTGGGGGGTTTGAAACCCAAACTGCAGAGGTCCAAACCTGAGTTGAAAACACATTTTTGATGAGCCTCAGTGGTTTACTGTGTACTTATACTGTTTATAAAGCAAAATATAATCAGAATTGTTTGCTCTGGAGTGATCAAAGCTACGTCTTGTTCCTCTTAGTATTTTTAGATTTACCTGTTTAGACTTTGATCTGTGTTATGTGGCGTTGCATCATGAGCCTACATGATTGACTATCACTCTATGCTGGTTCCAGTACTTAGAGCAGCGTAAAACCATCTCCATCGTTCTTGTTCTAACAGATCCTCCCTGATTTAAGGGCGCACTTTCTGTTAGCAACCAATTTTTCCTTTATTTCAGAATCAAGCTTCTCTCCTACCACCCCCATCAGTTTGAGTTATTATATACCTGATAAATAACAAACTGGGTCCACTCAGTTTTGTCCCTATGGAAATATGCTTTGTGTATGATTGCATAAATTGTAGATGAGATCAGGTCACAACATTAAAGCTAACCAGCCATTTTCTCAGCAGCATTTTCTCTAAAAAACAAAAGGGGGAATCTGTATGACGGGTGGACTCCTTATTGGTGTAAAATATCAACAAATGCATTAAAATGTTTGCTGGAAAGTTGTTAGATTTGACAGTTTCATGTAAGAACAAAATGAAACTCATTTGCTCTCCTATGTGCACAAAATATTTCGCACCTTTCTAACAAGACTTCAGCAGATGGTTTAGACGAAAATGTGAAAAAGGTCACCAATTGATTTTCTTCTTAAATTCAAGAACAGGATTTGTATTTAATAATTTTCTCTGTGTAAAAGTTGCTTTTAGTATATGATTTGATCTTATTAGTCAAATCATGTAGAGGAGGCCCACACACTTCGCTTCCCTCAAGATATTTTCAGGATGAGAAAAAGAAATTCTGAGATATTTAGAGAATTTATCACACAAGCAAAGCCAAGTTATCTATTTGATCCAAGTTCTGCTGGAGGATTCTGCAGATGAACTGATCCAAAAGCGTCATTTAGATATTGAATGAGAGATTATTGATACATGTAGAAATCTATTGTTTTACGAACTTAGAACTTATATCCATCTGCTCAGCAGACATTGATATGTCCCAAGTCTGCACTATCTTTTATCAGGGGACAAGACTTTTGGCGCCAGGAGGTTTCTGATTTACACAAACAGTTTGAAGCGCTGATCAGTCAAAACAGAGAAATTATTGATTTCATTTTAAAAACAGGCTAATGTCCAAAAAAATCCTGAACAATTCAGTTGAAATCTAATTACTTTTTGCCTGTAAGTATTCTCCATTGTCCTGGTCACTGCTCTTTCTTTGATTCGGTATTAAAATGTATCTTAATTTAAGTTTAGCACAAAGCATAGAAAATCTTGACTGTCATTTACGATATAATACAATTTAATTTGTGAAGCACTTTAAAACAACAACGTTGTACACAAAAACAAATAAAACAGACATAAAAACAAAAACAAAGCAACAAAACGTTAAAGCTGCGTCAAAAGCCAAAGAAAAAATTATTTATTTAAATCCATCCTGGCAAATAAATAAATAATGATTGTCATTGCACTTCAGATATGAAATCATTTGTTTTTAAGACTACTCTAGATAAATGCATCACTGAGTGGGCCCCAGCTGTCAATTACAGCCACATTTAGTGATTTATTATTCACCACCAACACTGGACAGGGAGCCATGCTTCACACGCAAAGTCCTTCACGGTGTCAAAGTGACTGATGATGTCATGATGGGAATGATTGGAGGTTACAGTGTGAGTAATCCCTGAAACCTTTAGAGTGCTTTCTGTTTATGTGTCTGTTTCTCTTCAGAACATTCCTCTTAAATGAAGATTTGAACAGTAAACCCATTCAGAACATAAAGCCGAATCTCATCAAAAAGTTGATTTGTATCAGTAATAAAATTCTAAAAGTTAAATTAATTTCATATTGAGTCATTACATACAGGCAGCATTTCCTACTTTTAGGTTTGATGACTACAGCTACTGCAAAGGAAGTCCAGATTCTCTAAAATCAGGAAAACTTGATTTTTTTTTTACAAGGTGATTTATTCATCTTCCCATGGATGTTTAGGCTACACCACCACAATCATTTATTTAAAATAATTTTGTGTCTTATGTAATATTCTAGTATGCTGATAAACTAAAATGTGAGTTTTTTTCAGCTGTAAGCATTAATCTGACAAAAACAAGTGCTTAAAAACATAAAACCTCCTATGTTTTACGAGTTTCTATAATATTATGCTTAATTTTTTACACCAAATTAAAGAAACAGATATGGCTTTTTGATGATTTATTACTGAGGTGGACCTGTGAATACCTTCTCACTGCAGGAACACCAGCTAAGAGAGCAGGAAGGGTGCTTACAGTGTTTATGTCCTTGTAAATAGCAGTGGAATATGTTATAGTTGGTAAAATGAGCCTTACCCAAAGGGACCCTTGCAGCACTCGCATCAGGGTTGATCCAGAAAGACAGCCAGGAAAGGACCACTATGAGCAGCGTGGGGGCATAAACACCCATCATGTAGAAGCCAACTTGTCTCCGAAGGGTGAAGATAACCTCTACACAAGTGTAATACCCTACATGAGGAAGAAGAAAACTCAAACATCACAAGCACTTCATTTAAACATAAGAGACAAAATGATTAAAAATGCATAGTAAACAGTGAAGGGAGGCAGAGAGTATCATTCAGACTGGGACCTCAGAAAATAAAGGTGATCCTTACATAAAAACTGACAGCTTTCATAATGGGACATATCTGTAAATTCAATCACAATTTAGTCTGTTTTGACACTTGTAACTTTAAAAAGATCCAATTGTGTAAATAATACACAGCATTATGAACTATTCTATCCATTAAATGTACATTAGTCATTAAAAGGGAGAGCTGACTCAAATCTTCTAATTTATCTGTGTCTTTTAGACGAGGAGCTACAAGGCTGCCTTAAGGAGACCCTATGGTTGGTCCAGTGAAGTCATGTTTTAAAAACTTTCTCTCCATCTTTTATATAAAGCCTGACAGTGTCATGAAGAAGGCTCAAACCAGCTGAACGCAGAGACAATCTTTATAGGTAGCCATGGCAACCAGGTAAAACCTGACTCAACAGGAGCAGGGCTTGTCAGTAGGGGATCAGTAAGAAAATGCAGCCTTACATGCAATGGTTGATAAACTGGTGCATCACTTTAAAGAAAACAGGGATTCATTTATTGAAACTGAGTTGGTTTCTCATCCTGTACTTTCAATATTCAGAAGGAAAGCGATGCTTCTAGCAGCAAAGGCAAAGCCACAGCTTGTTGATCTATTGATTGAACAAAAATATTATCTGAAATGAGACACAAGTAGCAAAAATGATTCAATTAGCTTTAGATTATGACTTTGCTTCCACAAATGTTAAGGGTTTTCTCTGTTCAGAGACTCTTTAAGGCTACAAACCATTAAAACTCCAGGTTTTCAGACATAAAATACTGATAATCATTTCCAGTTTGGTTCTACCATCAATGTGAGATATATGATGCTCACCTGAAAAACAAACTTATCTCTCAGGCTAAGACAAGCAAAAAAATAATCAAATATGTAATAAAAGGTTTGTGGCAGCACCTTTCAGTTTTATTTCTATATGGAATTTATTG
Organism: Girardinus metallicus; assembly: GCA_903067095.1. Classification (NCBI taxonomy): domain Eukaryota; kingdom Metazoa; phylum Chordata; class Actinopteri; order Cyprinodontiformes; family Poeciliidae; genus Girardinus; species Girardinus metallicus. The sequence goes on along the minus strand of CAEGAE010056053.1, from coordinate 11,792 downwards.
AATTCTATGAAATCAGACAAATCTAACATTTGTAACTTACAGAGCTCAAATGAATATGTTTACAGACTCCACTTGCTTCCTCTCTTTCTTTGTATAAGAAAAGCACTTTGTTAATATAAATCCATCACCTGTTCCTTCATAGAATTTGGTGCAGTTTCCATAATCTATGTCTTCTTGTCTGATGTCGAACTGTGGAAGAGCAATAGCATCCATTTGCACAGGGTCTCCTGTCTGCCACATGAACTGCAGGTCATCTGTTGTGTACCCAACTAAAAAATCAAATTTAAGGCAAACACACAGATATGAAAACATGCAGATGCATGTTACAAATACAATAAAGGTCTAGCTTTAAGAACTAACAATATTCTAACAATATAATATCTATTTGAGTGATCCAAGTGCTTGCAGGCTATAAGAAGTAACACCATGAGGTATTTTTCTAAACGTACAGCTTTCAAGTTGCATTTTACACCTCTGCGTATCCATTGGAAACAAGGTCAGATCCAACGGGCAAGAAAGGGTGATGGACAACCTGGAAGGAGATGAAAAGCAGCAGATTTTAGTTTGATGAGCTTTGTCTGCCTCTCTGTACATCTACATACAAACCTCGGTTGTGTAACACTGGTGTACACTTTGGCATTTAAAAGCCTTTCACTGGATTACATCACAGGTCTCTTTGAAACACCAAACAAATGCCATGCTTTTCAACAGTTTTTTTGGTTTCTGGCTCCTCCAGATTCAGTTATAACAGAAAAATAAAAGACATTGGTTTACGGATGTATTTTTTGTAAGAGGCCTTTTGAGAGATATTGTAAAAAGGAAATGTAACAAACAGACAAGTAAATCGGTAAGTAAAAGTACCTCATACTAATGAGGACATCTCCGTTACGGAAGATGAAGAGGAGGATGTTCTCTTGGGTCACATCGTGAAAGTTTGCGCTCTTCTCATTAGCGAAGAACAGGTCAGGCTTCCAGAGACATTTGAACATCTTGGGATCAACAGTGAGCGACTCTGACTTGAAGTCCTGCGGTAACTTGAGCCTGGGGTCATTCCAGCGCTGCCTCAGGAAGATGTTCACCCTGTAATCCTGTCAGGTTTGACATCAGACAAGTTCAAACATGGCTGCATTTCAAGTAAACACTTCTGGACACAGGCTGGTTACTTTCAGACACATAACTCAGCTAATGAGTCACTTTTCCACATCAGGAAACAGGAACATTTGCTCTGAAGCTTAGAACAAGAAGGTGTTTAACAACTTAACGACTGTGATAGTGCACAGAGGTTTGTTAATCTTGAGATAAAAGCATTTTAAACAATTATTTGTAGTATTTGATTTTTTTTTTTTTTAAAAAAAGCCTTTTTCTGACTGTGTATCTGCTATTAAATTTTCTCTGAAGCAGAACTAAAACAAGCGAAAATGCAAAGCGAGTTTTTACGACTGAAGCTCAAACATAATGACACGTAAAAAGCTGCAAAGCCCAGAGGTCAGATGTTATCAGGACACCAACACTTCTGACGCCATTAAGCAGCTTAATGATGAAGTCTCCACATTCCTGCTGGTCTTGTGCTGAATTCAGCTGTTTTGAAGATGAAGTTGGATGAAATGTCAAAATTTCATAGAACTTCCAACATATCGGTAAAAAATATATATTTAAAATATAAACATATATTACCTTTGTTTATATTATTTTATTATCACTTGTTGATGCAGTCAAGTTTTATAAAACACTTTTACAAAACATTTTTTACATATTTGAAGAAACTGTCTCTATGTCGTCTCACAGTGCTTACTAGAAACAACCAATCGGTGGCAGGAGGAGGGTCTTAACCATGTCAATCATGCTTGTGTACATGCTGCTGCGCTAGTACTTCTTTCCAATCGCGGAGCCTGTCATAAATGTTAAGGCTAGTTAGAATGGCCACCAATGACAACAGATAAACCGTTTCCTGCTGTCATTGGTGAACTGTTTCTCTGTCATTTGTACATTTAGCAGTACATACACGAGGATGATAGACAGCACTATCTTTTCACAGATAATCCGTCTCATACTGTCACAATATAGTGACAGTTTTAACAAATATCCAAAAAAGTATTTTGTTTTTAAGTTTTACACTGCAGTTTTAATAAATGCAGCCTGATTATCCCTTAATCGTCAACATTACAATGAAAGCCTGAGGTCTATTTGCTCCACTTTTAGAAAGCAGGCTGTCATTTGTGCACCGCCCTAATTTTAGTCTCCAGTGTCTGTCCAGTTCCACAAACTGCCTCTGTTGGATTTTTTTTTCCTGTCTGAGATGCAAGCCAATTCCCATACCTTATCCTTCCTGAAAACCAGACAAGGAAATATATCTTCCTTCTGGCTCGGTATCAAGCTGCCAGTGCGACATTCGATTCCAGGGAGATTTAACACGGCTGTGTGTTGTAATCAGCAAGGAAAACTCAAGCTGGGAGGCAGTAAAAACATAGCTGCAATTTATTCTGTCTCAACAGCAACATCATTTTCTACAGAGGTGTACACAATCTTCAAGTGTAAATTGGTGCGTTAAATACTGCAGACGTTGTGCTGCGTGTTAGCCTGAGGAAGGTGTAAATGATGAGGGATGGCTTTCAGAGATCAAACACCCCACAGAGTGATAAATTGAGGGGGCAGAGGTGGCCAGCTGTTGTTTCTTTCTCCTCCATGAATCGTTTCAAACCTTCTTAACTTTCAGCGTCTTTGGGAAACCCGGCGGAGAGAGAGAAGACCGTTGGGACTTCTGTCTCATTTTCTTTTGTTGCCATTTTCTTGGCTCATGTTCCCATTTCCAACACCTGTCTTTTTCTTTTTTCGTCTTCCCCTCATCTTGCTTTGGGTAGATTCTTCCTTATGTTGCTTTGATTTTCATGGCTTTCTCCCATGAAATGTGAAAATATTTTCACATTTCCTGTTATATTATTCCTCTCTGCTCAGTCTCCTTATTACTAGTTTTACTCCATCACTATTGCCATATCCAACAAATCCATGATGAAGAAAGATCCACAACTCAAGAAAGTGATCAATCATTTTTAACAAAAAAAAAGAAACTATTTATCCTGGTTGCTCTGTTTTAATAAACAGAGAAACCCGGCAACCGACTGCGGTCTAACCTAAATGTAGGGGGTCTTAAATTATTGCTCTGCAGAATAAACAATTAGACAGAAGTTATTTTAGGGAGCCACGGGTTTCACAATGGGACACATGGTTAAATAAATGTTGAAAAAACATGTTTGTTTATTTGGTTCTTTAAATAATAATAAAAAAAATCACATTTAAAAGTATGTATTTACTCATGTCAAACAGGTAATAAAAAATAAAAACAGAAAATAATAATATAACAAGGAGACATGCCAAATTTGCACAAACTGTTTGAAAATGAGCAGGTAGAATATATAATATCTTGTTTCCTGCCCTGTTTGTGTGTTTTTTTGTCATTTTTTATCACATTTGTAACCAAATATTGAATTATTTGTAAAATTTCGTAGATTGGAGCACACCTCACACCTTATTCTTAGTGACATGTTCACAATAAATGTGTTTTATCACATCGAGCCTCTTGATAAAACACATTGCACCGACATGTCTCCTCCCATTCCTGACTGTATTGTTCTTTCTTCCTGTTGTACATCCTTCTTGCCAGACAGGGAAGCCATCAATGACAATGGAAACGCTTGCATGCAATCTATCACTGATGTTAATATCAAAATATGCAGGAATGCAAGAACCTGCACATCACATCTCACAAAAGACTACTGTTCAGGATGCACCTGCGTTTTCTCCCCCTGCAGTTTTCTATAAAACTCCGTTTCCATAATACCAAATTCCTAAAACTGCATGTGAGATGAAAAAAGAAATTCTTTAAGAAGCACGAAGAACTTTTCAAATATACTCTAAATTATACATGACATGACTGAGCCAAATGGGGGATACTGTACGTTACTGAGCTGCCGAGCTTGAAATAACCTTATAAATAAGCACTGCTTTTCTCCCAGCAGCTTTAAGAAATCATACAAATCAGGTGGCCTTCTTGAATCTAGAAAGCGTTCTTACATGTTTCTTACTGTTCAGAAGTTGGCCCTGCAACGTCCTTGAGTTTAATTTGGTGGTTAGCATTCAAACTGCGCTTCTTTATCTGCAAATAAGCCATCAGAGTAATGAGGCTTGAAAACTTGCCTTTTCAATCATGATTTATTTCTAGCGGTTCTAAAACATGTCAGGAATCACTTCTTTCTTCATTCTTCCTAAGACACCCACATCAGAGTAGTTTTAAAGCTTCTTTTTGACCAGCAGAATTACGGATCATCATTATAATCTGACTACAGTGGAAGCAGAGCGGATTCTCACCATGGTTGTTTCCTGAATTGAACCAAAGCTGTTGATGAAAATGTTCACTCTGTCCTCCACAGGAATCCCTGGATTCAGAAAGACAGAAGAAGATATTTTAACATTCAGTGTCATCTTTGATCACTGCTGATTGGAAGTATGACTGAAGCACCATGCCTTCAGATACAACTCAAAAAATTTGAATGTCATCAAAAAGTTTAGTGATTTAGTTTGATAACTTTAACTCCTAATTCAACTAAACAGGTTCATTGCATACTAAGTGACAAATGTATTTATACTAATAATTTGAATTGTACACAAGACCAGTGTCTGTACTAAACAACTTAATGTAGATGCTCTAAACACTTGAGCTGGGCTCCTTTTGCATGAATAAGTGCATCAGAGCCGCACAGCAGGGAGGCGATCACCCTGTGATTCTCTATGAAGTTCAGCTCAGGCCACTTTGCTGGCCAATCACAGTGAAACCATGGTGACTAAAGCAGGCGTTGTTATTCTTGGCTGTGTGGGCCAGTACCAACCCCTTCTGAAAAATGAAATCAGCAGCACTATCAAGCTTTTCAGCAGAATCCAGCATGAAGTGCTCTGAAATGTCCAGGTTCCCAGCTGAGCTGAGTTTGGATTTGATACACCACAGCAGATAACACAGCTCCCCGAACCATCACTGAGGGAGGAAACTCCTCCTTTTCCTCTACACATGTATTTTCATTTGAAAGGAGGATTTTGAACCACTTTGTTATTTTTTTTCTCTTTAGCCCACGTTAGGTTCTCCTGATGTTTCCTCACTAACATCCTGAGTCATCCAATCATCTGACGCGGTCAATGGAGATGTGGAAGCACTGGCTACATATTTCTGACGTTTTTCGTCCTTCACAGGTGGCCTGGGACACTTGCTTGTGTTAATCTGAATATGAACACAGGCCGTGCCAAGTGACACTGGAAGACCAAACACTGACCCGATGCAACTTGGCTCAAGCAAAGTTCTAAAGCACTTCAACAGCCATCTGAAATACTTCAAATATATATATTTTAGATGCAAGTTTTACTTGCTGGAATCTGCAGTTCTAAAAACAGATAAAAACACATGTTGATACCAGGACCAAAAGGGGGCATCTGGTTCAGGAGTGACTTCACATATCTGGATACATCTATCTGTCTCAACTCTTAAAGTGCAGAGTCCAGCTGCAGTCAAAGCTCCTCAAACAGTTTTGATTTTCAGTCCTCTTAAGATTGTGGTTATCCATGTCTTGAGCACCTTTTCCTGTCTTACTTTTTGCCTCCACACAATTTTCCATTAATATCCTTGAATAAAGTGCTCTGTGAGCAGCCAGCTTCTACGGAAACAGCGTCTTTTTGGAAGGTATCAGTTATGTTCTGTTGGACAACTGTGAGGTCAGCAGTGTTCCCCCGGAGTGTTTTATTGGTTCTGTGAAATATTACAGCTTTCTAAGGCACTGAACTTAAGTGAATTGGCAGAAATAAATGTTTGAAATGTAGCTCTCAGAATTTAATATGAATTCCTGAGTCAAACTAAAAAAAAACTGATCAAGAATACTCTAATTTACTGACATACACTTTCTTTAATGCAGTTATAATGCTGAGAAATAAATCCTTTTTTTTGATTATACACCTAAAAGTATTGCTTCAGATTTTTAGGTAGTTTCCTGTTTGATAAGGTGGAAGACTAAACAATGAAAAACAAATAAAAATCTATTTGCATGAGCCACCCATCCGTTTGTGACACTAAACCTGCGAATGTTTGGGCTGGCATCTCGCTCTGCTTTACCGTTTTGCATAAACTAATAAAACTTCTCATAAACGCTGACTCATCACCCAGCTTTGAATAAATAATTTCTTTTGAGGTGTTCACTGGATGCGTCAAAGAACAAACTTTTCCCTAAAATGAATGCACATAAAACGGAGGCGGCACAGGCCTCGTATCTACCCTGCATTTATTAAACAAATCGAGCTAATTAATATTCCATGAAACACATTTTGCGTTTCCTCACATAGTCTTTATAGGGTATGTAAAAGCAGCTTGCCATTTTAAAGCCGCTGACAAAGCAATGCCCAATGTGCAGCTTAAATATTAATGTGGGAGATTAAGACATGGCTGTTAATGGACAGGGAGCTTTCAGCTCTGAAATCAAGAGCAGATGTCTGGCTGCTGGACTAGTTAGAGGCGTTCAGGGAGGGAGACCGTCTGCTAGCTACATATCAAAAACAGCCTCAGATTCAGCTCTGCCAAATGCCAGAGAATGGAAACTATTTGCAATCCACCTGAAGAACGACAGAACCATCAGTCAGATAGACGAAACAGCCAAAGTCACTCCTCTCTTGTTCTTATAGCCGTGTCTGGGAGGGTGAAGCAGGGTAAAGCGTCTCTGTGATAAGAACAGTAGAACATAAACACGGGAGACAGCTGCTTCCTGTTGAGTAAGAACTGAAACTAGAACTGGCACACATTAGGATTAAAGGGTTCACTGTATTTAAAAAAATAACTACATTTATTGCCAAAGGCAGGAGAGTTAGAAGTAGGGTAGACTGGCAGGCATAAGGATCTGAGTGAATTTGGAAATGGCCAAATCCTGATGACCAGATGATCAGGTGAGAGCATCTCTGAAACTGCAGCTCTGGTGAGGTGTACCTGATCTGTGTTGATCATTTTCTATCAAAAGTGATTCAAGACTGAAACACTGGGGAGCTAAAAACAGCATCAGAAACAAACAAGGCTAACTGATTGACATCTGGAGCGAAGGATGACCGATCTGATTCTGACCCAGATGAGCTACTGAAGCTCAAACTGCTGAGCATTCAAAGGACTATTATGGTAAAATGGGATATTATGTAAAACCAGAAAGAGTAGGGGATTTTTAAGGAGACAGAGGCACAGTTTCAAGGTGTCAACTTACAAAGTCAAATTTCTTTTAAGTCATTTTTGATATATACACCATTTTTATAACAACTGAACGAAACTACTTGATTGTGCTATAAAATGGCACGATGTGCCTGGAAATACATAAACCCACCAATTCAATGCTGTTTTCTTGACAAAAGGATCTCAGAATACCCAGTACCTCTCAGTAGACCATTTTGGTTTTCCACCACCAAAAGCACCAACAGAAGAAAGTGGCCTGGTATGATGCATCACAATTTTAAAGCAACAGTTATCAAGCAATGTTTTAAGAACCTCAACCACAAGTTGAGGTTCTGAATTTGCTCTTAAACTCCCAGAACACAATCCAATTGTGCATTTCTGGTATGTTGGACGTTGTACATTTGCAAAACAGAAAGAGCACTTTCTCTGTTCCTTTACATTTTTAAGATACTTCCAACAGAACTATACACAAACAAACCGAATGTGCATATTTGTAATTAGCATAGCAGGAACTCAGTTAAATTGTAAATAAAATCCAAAGCAGGCCGGTTATAGATGTGGCAGGACTTGCCTTTGAAGTTGGGTCTGATTCTGGGATCGTAGCTGATCAGTAACCTGTTCAAGATGTTGCTGGTTGAGTTTGCAGGGACTCGAGCCAGATCCTCAGACGACAGCTGTCTGCAAACAAAGAAGGCGGAGAGGGAAGTTTAGCAGGTCAAATTCCTGGCAGATGAACAACACAAATGGACAGCGCGCCCACTTCTAGCTGCTTTGTGTACTTTTTGATTAAACTACATGCCGAGAGAGGAACCACTTTGGGATTAAATTGGCTTTTAAAATTTGGACCACCCAACAAATGTTAGAGTGAAGCAATGTTTAAAAATGAGATCTGCTGTTATTCTGAGTTGTTCCCAGATCCTGACATAGCCTTGGATTGATGGATGGTGTTTTGTGATCATCTGGGACAAATAGGAATAATCAGGGCTTTTACAACAAATACTCAATACAATGGTAATCTTGCCACCAAATCAGTCCACCCACTACTTTGATACATGTAATATTTCTAACATCAATTTTCACTTATTTTAAAGATCATGATGCCATACTTTTTCCTACTTCTATCCTAACCAACTTGAGAGTTTTCTTTTCAACCTCCCTAAACCAAAAGTAGCAAAAACAAAGAGTCTCCTAAATGTGAGCAATCTAGCAAGGCAGGGGATTTCATTGACATCCAGCCAAACATATTCTGTTTCTACATCTTAAATATTACAGAACTAAGTGACAAAAACAAAGACTGAGAAGGATCTGGCAGGGGAGACAGGAGAAAAGCCTCTTCATGGGTGGCAAAGAATTTCCCCCTCTCAAAAGCACTTTACATATCAAGAAGTAAACTTTATGCTCTGAGGATGATTCAAAGTCTTTCACAGGAATGATCTACACTGTGTATGTTATGCTGTTTCCTTGATCAAAGTGAAACACACAATTCCCACCCACAAAACCTCCCTTTCTCCCCTTTCTGCTTTAACTAGCTCTTCTGACAGCCTCAAGCACCAGAGCTTAGCTACAACCAAGTGGTTTTCTTGATCCACAGTGGCATCCACAGCATTAAACACAAAATATGTCACGCAGCCTGCACATGCCAGTGCATGAACCACATCAAACAGTTTACTCCTCATTTCAGGAAGCACAAGTGTGGATCCAATTGTTACCATTTAAGGGAACAGACAGAGCAGTTTCTCTGTGGAAAGAAAAATGGATATGCCAAAGGAGTAAGAGATTCTTTTCAGAGACTATTCATCATGTCTGTAATTTATCAATAAGATCTAAATCAGATTTCTTTGAGTTTGGATTTTGAATGCACATTTCTTAGATTTCAAGAAAGCCCATTTCTTTCTTTGGAATGCAGATGAATAATGAATAAAGCTTCAAAATAGTCTGATATGCTGATAAAATAAAACCAGTGGAATTGATCGGCGGGGGGGACGCGGGTGACTTTCTCCAGCAGTCAAAAGGTTACAGGGTGGGTACACCCTGAACAGGTCACCAGGGCAACACAGGACAAACAACCATGCCCACACAACCTCATTCCTTAAGGTAATTCAGAGAGATCAATCAACCTAAAAGTCATGTTTTTGAACTGTGGGAGAAATCCAGAGCATTCAGAGAGAACCGATGCATTCATGGGCAAAACATGCAAACTCCATGCAGAAAAACCTCAGGCCAGGTTCAAACCTGGGGCCAATTTCAGTTCAACTCAATCAATAAAAACAAAAGTATGTTTGGGATAGACTTGGAATAAACTGAGTCATGGGAATTCTAACTGATTAGACAATCCAATGTAAAGATGAGTTTTTATTTGCTTTAGTTTTAACACTTAATTTGATCTCCACCGTGATGACTGACAGATATTTTCAATGTTTAATAAATGAAGCATACTTTAAGTCATGATTTGTTTATCCAGTCTACATTAATGATAAATGATAAATAACATATAATTGATATATTGCCTTTTAAATTACTTTTTAATATCTTCAGTAGGCTGCTTAATAACACAATAGATAAAAGATTTAGAACTGTTACTTCTTCTCAGTCAAGAATTTTAAGAACAATAATTTACTGTGTTCTGCTAAACTGAATTATAATTATATAATATAGTGAATTAGAATGAGCTTTCTAGATAATATTGGTGTGCAAAAGGATTTACATTAGGGCTGTTGTAAATGAATATTTTAGTAATGGAGTAATCTATCGATTATTCTTACGATTAATCGAGTAATCGCATAAAAAATTTATAAAATAAAATATTGGTAAATCTGGCATAACAGCAATATTATTATCGGATATCAACATCAGTCCAATTTTTCATATTTGAGCTTCTCTTCTAGTTACATTATTGTAGTTTAGAAAATTAACAATAATGGCTCACTTTCTAAGTTAGCCTGAAGAAGTTATACAAAAATCTGAAATTATATTAAATCTAATAATAAAGAGGCAGGCTCACAAATACGCTTATAAAAAATGTCTATACTCCAATTTTTAGTGTATGTATTCATCTTCAGTGAGTTTAATAGATAAACTCTCACCTTGACCCAAACCTGTTTGAGAATAAGGGAAATGTCGCCTGGGACGGAGGATAGATTAGAGGCGAATGAACAAATGAACGGGAGGAGGGGAGGAAACAGACCAGGGGACAAACGAACGTAAGTCCAGGGGGCAGTATGAGGGGCCGTTTAGGACAAAATCTATGTTTTGTCTCTCACACATTACTATAAACTAATACACACACACAAAATATTAAAATTGCACATATATACTATTTAAATGTCATATACATATATAATTTTTCTCACACGCATACATAAAAGACTAAGATTGCACATATAAACTAATAAAATATAGCCTCACCTTTTGTATGTGTGAGTTGTCACGGAAGAGGCGGGGCATAACTTGGAGATCAGATCGCGCATGCGTTGATACCACAGTGACGTCAGCTTCCAGTTGGATATTGGAGCTACACGGTGTTAGCGGCATTTAGCTCAAGGTTAATCCGATTTTTGAACGATAATTTCGACCAGCCGTTCTCACCCGCTTCTTTCTCAAGCGCTCGGCGCGTTAGAGCTGGAGTAAGCTGTCTTAGAACCGGCCTTAAAGCCGGAGTTAGCCGGCCTAACAGCCGGCGTTAGAGTCGGAGTAGAGGCCTTAGAACCGAAATAAGCCCTAAATGAATCTCCGAGCGCTTGAGGAGGGAGCGGTAGAGAACGACTGGCCGAAATTAGCTTCATAGATCGGATCAACCTTGAGCTAAACGCCGCTTACTCCGGCTCTAAGGCCTTACCCCTGCGCCAGAGCCATTTGTGAACCTCCGAGAGCTTGAAGAGGAAGCAGAGCTAACGCGGGGGTAAGGTCTTAGAACCGGCTCTAACGCCGGTTCTAAGGCTGCTTACTCCAGCTGTAACGCTGGAGTAAGCCCTAAGTGAACCTCCGAGCGCTTGAGGAGAGAGTGGTAGAGAAAGGCTGGCTGAAATTAGCGTTCAAAAATCGGATTTACCTTGAGCTAAACGCCGCTAACACCGTGTAGCTCCAGTATCCAACTTGAAGCTGACGTCACTGTGGTATCAACGCATGCGCGACCTGGTTTCCAAATTATGTCCCGCCTCTTCCGTGACAACTCGCATACAAAAGGTGAGTCTATATTTTATTAGTTTATATGTGCAACCTTCGTCTTTTATGTATGCGTGTGAGAAAAAGAATTGTATGCATGTGTGATATTTTATTAGTGTATATGCGCAATTTTTGTATTTTGTGTGCGTGTGAGAGAAAAATTGCATACGTGTATGACATTTTAATAGTATATATGTGCAATTTAAATATTTTGTGTGTGTGTATGAGTTTTTAGTAGTGTGTGAGAGACAAAACATAGTTTTTGTCCTAAACGGCCCCTCACAGAGGAGCAATACGAGATATTTACGGCACCTTGTCACTCAGAAACTCATCTACCAGCCATGTACGATGCGCTCCGCCACCCGTTTGCTCAGACCGGGATCTGAAATTTATT
>CAEGAE010056047.1:0-10955 GCA_903067095.1 Girardinus metallicus | reverse complement strand
AACTGCATGAAAACTTTGATGGAAATGTGTTTATACAAAACAAGGTTCAAACATAAATGTAGTTGTGTATTTTAAACTACATAACATTTTGCAATACCTGTTTTCATCAGGAAGTTTCTTCCATAGTTCACATATTTCTTCAGCCACTCAACACATATCCCAGTTAAGTAGGACTTCTCATGGTCTAAATCATTTTGATCATGATTCCACTTCTCTGTGGTGTTAACAGCTTCTGGTCTTGAATCGATCCATTGATGTGTCTTTGGGTCCAGTGCAATAAAATCTTCTCCATCATAACCAAACTGATCATAACCTTTGACCTTTTCAGTCTCATCATCCCACTCACAGCCACACATCTGCTGAAAGACGTGTTTTCCTGAGAGAAAGAGACATCAGTGAATTTAAAACACATTCAATTAATTTGTCCCAAGTGTATCTCAGTTTAATACTGTTCTATCACAAATAAACTCCTAAACATTTGAACAAATAAACTAAAATAACGCTTTGCGCAAAATGCTAACTTTGAATTTATGCCCACCTCAAAAATAGCACAATTAGTTTACCAGGTGTTCATAACTTTAATTGGACAATAACCACAAATAATTAAATATTTCCTGCTTTATGTTCAAGTAGTGTAATGTTGTGGGTTTTAAGACAGGAACAGCAATAAAACAGTTTTTAATGATACATTTTCAGAATACTGAGGAACACAGATAAAAACTTCTTATTGGACTGAAATTTATTGGTTTAAACACAGAGGTAAATATCTTCAGATGCACAATGAATAAAATCATGCACAAAATAATCACTGACATGATAATAATGTGCATGAACAATGTGAGAACCCTAAAAAACATGTGAGCTGTACAAAGTGAATCATGAACAAACCTTCAATCTGGTTGAAGCGTCGTTTTGCAATTTCTAGGTTGGCTTTGACAATTTCCTGTTTAACCCGACATGTCAGCGTTTCCTCCTCCCAGTAGTTTGGATGTTCTGAATTAACTTTATTCATCCAATCCTGTTTAGGGATGTTTTTGTTGATGTTGCTGTCACAGTAACTTATCTGAACATCATCCACAAATCCAACAGATACATATGATGGGAAGTTTGATTTTCCTGAAGATGCCGTGTAGAAATATCTCAGAGAGTGGGTCACTGTAAGAAAGAGACATTTCTGAATATTTTAACATTACTCTATTATTACTCATACCCATTATAAACTAAAGGCATCAGGTTCTGTTCTGATAGATGAAAAAATGTAAAACAAATATGTAGCATTTTATATTTTGCCTACTTATCTGTCCATAAAATCATATTAATACAGACTAGCAGCAACACAAGTTTATTTGCAAATAATGGATTTAATCTGTCAAAATGTTGAATATTTTTGCTAAATTGTGATAATTTCGTTATCAGTGTACATTACATTTTCAACACACACATTAATAATTGTTAAAATTCCTTATATATAACATAATATTCTCACCAGAACCTCAAATTGACCAAACTAAGCATCACAAAATTTAATATTATTATTCTAAAACTTCTCTTATTAATAGCAAAATCTTTTTCCATGTGGAAATCAGAAATTATTTTACCCTTTAAAACATCCTGTGTTTCCCATAAACTTTTATTGGACTTCATTTCTTTATTTATAAGGAAATATAAGCTGGATGCAGAACCACTGGAACAATTTTATTCTTTAAACTGTTAGCAGATAAAGACGTCTGCTAACATTTGTTTAAAGTTCAAAACAAATTTCAAACTCAAAAATACTTTATTGATTCCAAAAGGAAATTAAATGTTGTTGTAACTCATATTAATTTAAATTATTCAAAGAGTTATTGTAGATAGTGATGGCTCTCTTGGCAGGAAGTGGTCTGTATTACAGCAAATCTGAAAAGACCTCTGACTGAAGACACTGTTTTCCCAAGAGAGTCTAATGCACTGTAAAACCCAATGGTGCTTCTGACTAAAAAGAAGTTAGTTATTTGTACTCATTTCAGATACATAGTATGAGTAACTTTTATAAATTGAGTTGAGTAGATCCAAAAATAACAGTTTGATTTCTAACTCATTTGCAATAAGTACACATATGTACACATATGTATTACATCATTTGTCTTTAGGCCCCACCCAGGATGTTCATGTTTCCAGCAATCAAAACTCTTTGAGTTCAACCAAAAAAGGGAGCATTAAAACCAAAAGTTTGAGAATCACAACCAATGATCTCCAACATGCACAAATAAGTTTGTTTTACAAATACATTTTTCACTTCATGAGACAAAAATGAGTGATTAAATTTAAAAAATATTTTTTTACAAAACAAAACCTTTTTCATTTTTAAAAAATAATAATTTATTACAATTCCAAACGTCTTAATCACAATTTTAAGCTTTTTCACATTTTTATTTTTTTAAACTGAGATTTTTGATTGAATATTTGTGAAACAAATTTACCTCCATATATTACTTTGCACTTGCATAACTTTCTTACATAATGCATCTATCAAGAAGTTCACTTTGAAAAGAGCATATTGTATTACTTGCTTGTCCACTGGTCTAAAGTTTCTAAAGTGAGTATGAGTGAGACGTGAAAAAATAAGCACAGAAAAGAATGCGTAATGTACATACAAGCGCTAGCAAGTCTACTTTTAAAAGACACTAAATAATCACTAAATACAGACTAATCTAGCAGCATGTGGTTCTCTGCACAGAGCACAGAAAAATGTGACAAAATGTAAGCAGAGACCTCTGGACTGAGAATTATTGTATGCAAACTGAGTGATAATCTTAAGAAAAATAAAAACATAATTAATCTTTAAATGAAGTGCATTGTTTTATTTTGTCTGGTAGGTATTCATTAAAAACAAACTTCGAGCTTTTTTAAGCTTTTTTTTTTCAGAACGTTCACTGGACTGTGGAGTAAACTTGATAAAAACGCATTAGCATCCATTTTATATGTAACCTAACCCTCTCATCGGTAGCAACACTGCTATGACTTAATATGTTGCCATTTTGTTTGTAGACTAATCATTCAGACAACGTGAAATAAAAATGGTTGTAATAGCTACATAGGGTTAAATAAAAATTAAAACAACTTAATGAATAAGGAGAATATTTAAAACTTAGGATCGGATACCAAGAACTGTCATCAATTAAACGTTACAAGAACATAAAGTTATTTAGATCTTTACATTTTCTTACTCACCTGCCGTAGAGCCTTGTATTACTACTAGAATAAGAAAAATTGTGGCTGTTTTTTCGGCCATGTTGCTTTTTATAGATCCATTTTAAAAAGTCTTAATTTTCCGTCCGAGCAAAGAGACTCTGAAAACAAGGAAGAAGGCGTGTACCTGTTCTTCAACTTTCACCTGAGCTAAGGGGAGCGTCATGGCCGTAAAATCCGTGTACGGTTCGTTCTTTGTTTTTTTGTTTCAAAATACAATTGCAAAAACAAAACAAGCATGTGGTTTTTTTGTTTTTCGGTTTTTAAAACCTAAGTCTAAAAAATGCTAAATCGAATTAATAGAAAATCAACAGCGTTTGAGTTTTGCTTTGCCATCTAAATAAAAATAAAATATGGTCATTGTTTTAATATGTAGCAATACCGGAAATGAAGTAAGTCGCCAAAGAAGAATCATTTACAGTGGATAAAGACGGCATAAAAACAACCCATTCCTAAATAATAGGAAATGGCTGCACTTGATCCGTCTTCCGCATTGATTATCGAACTTTTTGAGAGAGGAAAAACACACTCTGGAATCAGTGATGTTTTGCGTCGCCATGGAGCTCCACATTACTCGGTAATGAGTGTCAGAAGGTTTTGTATGGAGAACTTGCGAAGACAGTTCGCAAGTTGTTCAGGTGTTCATATCGGTTCCGCCACAAGGTTTCATTGAATAAACAACACAATAAAAGCTTGTCTTTGGTTTAACCATTGCAGTTAAAAAAAAACCAAAACGTGCCCCTTTTTTATTTTTGCAATTGCCGTTTTTCTAATTTTGTTTTAAAAACAAAAAACACAGGCTTGTTTTGTTTTTGCAATTTTATTTTGAAACGAAAAAAACCAAGGAACGAACCATACGCGGATTCCGTAAGCGTCACTTGTAACTGGGTTAAATAGCGCCAGAGTATGGCAAGCCTTTTTAACATAAAATTGGTATTCTAGATATCTGAAATTGTTTTGGGTGGATGCAGGCACGTACAGAGGAAGGGGGCTAATGGGGCTTCAATCCCCGCCCCCTATGTCCTTGATGCCCCAAGGTTTTGGGGCGTCCAATTATTTTCCAAATTATTGGAAAAAACCTTTTAAATTTTTTTTCCCAATAATTTATTTAATTATTTTCTTTTTTGTTTGGAGGGGCACAAACAGCCCCTCCAATACAATAATATTTAGCTAACAATAACAATAACAATGTAGCAATTTTGTAAATTGTCCTCGAAATAGCAGAATAATCCCTCCGCGCCCCTAAACACAGAAATGGTTCGGCTGTAGAGAAAACTTTTCACTTTAATTTTATCAGGCTGTTCCAGTGCTGGATTAAATGCCCGGTTTGCTACAGGCAGCCTGAGTCAGTTCCACCACTGTAGGTCAGAATCAGATATCTTGATATAAAGAAACGGTGCCGACTGTCACCAAGACGCACCTCAAAGCACTGGTACCACCTGCTCACTGTTCGCTCTCTCCTTCACCTTAACCTAATGTTACTACCAGGTGGTTTGCACCCCTGCTGATCAGAAAAAATCCACCCAATAAAATCCAGGCAACCAAAACAGCCTTTGTGGCACTTATTACAAACTGAATAGTCACGAAAGAGAAAAGCATTGTCTGAAGGTTTGTCCCTGCGAGTGCCTCATAAATAAAATCTCCCTATTGGTCTCTAGTGTCCTGCAGAAAGAAGTGCAGAGCAGCAGAGCAGCTCTTGCTCTTCATGCATGGCCAGCCCAAGGTAATATGGGGCCAGCCAGCATGTGCTAAATCATGATTCTGCTAAATCATCCTCCTTTCCGCTAAAACGTCAGCAGCATCACTAACAGTGTTTAAATATAGATTTAGTGAAGTCTTTGATAGGGAGCACAAGTTAATTGGTCATCTTAAATTCAATCACTGATTATTGGCTTTTATTTTTTATTTTTTTATTTCCTGTGATGTATTTGTGAATAAACTGAGCTCAAACACAAAGATTACAGATAGCATCAGATTGTAGTCATGGTAACAACAATCACCATGATAAGTCTTTTCACTTATTAAGATAAGATGTATCTTGATAAGTCTTTGCACTTTTATGAGGTAAACATCCCAATTAAATCCTAAATGTACAATACATTTTTATATTATCTCTGCTGAAACCATTAAATAAAATTTAATAGCTGTCATTCTCAATAAATGATTGCTAAAGTTTTAGATTAAAGGTCTGTGTTACAATTCAAGCATTTATAGGGGCCCCAGACCTTCAGTAGACCTCTGATAATTTTTTTTAGGCAGACATATAAAGACACATCAACTAAACTTAATTGTGCAAGATCTTATTGAATGACAACATCTAATGGCAACAATTTATCTCTTAACCTTATAATTCCAGATCTCTCCAAGGTGCTAACATTGAAAATTATGTCCAGTGAATCCCTTTAAACTTTTTCAATCTTTAAAACATTCTGAAGCCAAACTTCTATGAAGGTTAAACAGTCAGATATTATTGGGTTTATTTAGTAAAATAGCAGCAAATTTGCTTATTTCACAACATACTTCATATAACATAACTAGTATGAAGTATGTTAAACAGACCATTTTTAAGCTATGATCTGTTTAACAACTACAGTCTCAGATCGACAGTCCTCCAGCACTATCAGCAGCAGCACCTGCGTTTAAATTAAAAAAAAAATCTACATTACAGTCAGTCACCTCTGTACTTATGCACATGCTGCAAATGCTTATGTGACCATATTTATAATCACATAACATTAATAAACATGACTTGCTCAAATTTACATTCTGATTGTGTATTATGTGCCATACATAACAGGTTAGAGAGAAGGAGGCACATTCTTGTTAATAATCAGGCTTTCTTTCTATATTCCCATGCGAGACCTGGCCCAACCCCTTTCAACTCTAGCCTTGGTTGTTTTTGCATTGAGCAGAGTGCTGCCTTGGACAGAGCAATTCCTCCAGCTCCTAGAGAGGATCAAAACATGAGGATGGAGAAACCACCAAGTGTCGAGTCAGAGATGGCCAGGTAGAAAAGTAAGTGTTGCTTTTAAGGGCCAGGTGTATTTGGTTAACTAATACACAATCTAGCTCCATCTAATCAAGTAGACAAAAATAAGTAATTTAAATAAATAAATAAAAAGTTTTTTAAACAAAACTTTTTGTTTAAAAACAATTCATTAGAATTCAAAAAGTTGACCACAATTTTATTTTTTTCATTGAGATAAGTTTAACTCCACATAAATCTTAGTACACTTTTTAGTAAAAAAAAAAAAAGTACTCTGAAGTATACTGATAGCAGCCTTTTAGATTTGCTATAAGTTTTGCTAATAGCCACTTACATGAAATTACATCAGATGTATACAGCACTTTTCAGGACAGTCAAAGATGCTTTACAGTAAAATCAGTCACTCCAGTTCATACATACATTAACCCGCTGATGATGGCAAGGTACTGGATTGTTGCCTAAGGACACAACAGCAGAGGCGGCAGGGTGGGGATCAAACCGGAAAACCACCAACTCATTAATTGCAGGGTAAGGTCCTACCACTGTCACCATCATCAATATACTGAAAACTGTTATATTTTACGCTACTTCATCTTTTACATAGCAAGAAAATGTAAAGATTTGTGTCAAAAATAGGTAACCAACCAAATGTAAAACCCTTGATTAAATCCTCAAGGTTCAAAGGATGAATATGTGGTTGGATATTAGAGCATAACACTATGAACCAGCAGAGTCGTCTTAACATTTTCCAGGAGTGTTAGAACATGCACACATGTTGGCATTGGTGATTTGTGGCTTCATGGATTTGACAGTAGTCACAGGTAAAGGCATTGAGGGTGGTGATGTCCAGATGCAAAGTCTCTTTAGTTCAGATCTCGAAGAGGACTGTCTTCTCTGTAGAACTGTGCCTTATGTCATCCGAGCTTGACTGTATCACAGGCCTTGAACAGAATTTAAGAATTAAAACAAAATAGACATCATCTTGACTGCAATTTAGGTACTAGTTAGTTTCTTTTTACTTCTTATATTATTCAAAATAAATTGTTAGCTACCTCTTTCTCCGCTTTTCTTTCCCCAATCTACTTCCAAAATCTGACTCGGTCTGCAGGTCTGAGGTCACTAAGGAGCTCCGTAGTTTCACTCTGGCAGTTCCATAGTTTTCTGAAAATTTTTGACAAACAAAACTTGAACCACCTATGGAATATGGGAACCACATGTGAAATTCTTGGGATTTTCCTGTAAGGGTAGTTATACACTTCTAGACCATATTTTAGTGTACTTTAAGTACATTTAAGTACACTAAATTTATGTTTTGTTTTAGTAGAGGTTCTTGCTAAATCAGACAGGCCTGTATGTAAAGATTCACAAATTTTATATCCAGACAACACAGGAACACACAAAAATGCGCACAAATTACTAACGTTTTTTTGTACTGTTGTAAAGAATAAACAATCTCCCCTTCAGTTCAACCGTATAAGTGGAGACACATTGTTGATGCTACCATTATAAAATAACTTGCAATTAAGTATTGGCAAAGATCAATGTAATTTTCATAGGTGGCGAAATGTTGTTGTTAACAGCTGCTGAAAGTAACTAAAAAAGTTACTTTAATGTAACTTAGTTTCCAAATCAAGTAATCAGTAATCTAACCAAGTTACTTTTTCAAGGAGTAACTAGCAATTTGATTAAAGTTACTCTTTCAAAGTAACTATGCCATCACTGATCATAATGGACCGAATGTTATGTTTGTAACATGCTAAGTTAGCAGTGTTAACTTAGCTTGAGGGGTCATCAGTGGCGATTCTAGCCCTATTTTAGGGGTGCTAATTAGCCCCGATCTTTCATTTTAGATCCAGACCTCATTTCTGACTACTAGTCTCTGTTCTTCCATTTTGTTGACTCACTTCCTGGACTGGATCCTCCACTCTATTGTCAACGTTCTCTCCATTTACCTCTACTGTTAGACGATTGGCCCCTACCCAAGTGCTCCGCTGAACCATTTCCACTCCTGAGCGCATTTTTTCACAAGTCTCGATTTGCTGGTTATGTTGCTTTGTCGCAGTTTTGTACCTTCACGGTTTTGGTAATTTTAGTTCCTTTTGTCATGAGTTTATTTTTTAAAATAACTCTTGAAGAATGTTTCAAAAGCAATGTCTGACATTCATTTGTTCATTTTCATAGATTTTTTATTCATTATTACCTTTGTCAGATTCAAGTTATTTGAATCTGACAAAGGTGGGTTTTTGTTTCATTAACCAAGCGGTGCCAACAATTTTGTCCACGTATGTAAGTGTTCATTGTTGTAACTCTTGCAGACACTAGTCCCCTGTGTAATCTGTAACTTAAACATCAAGACACAAAAGCAACTATTTTATTTTAACTTTTTTTGGAAACTTGTCATTGAAAGACTTTCAATGTTTTTGTTTCCACAACTGGAAAAGAGTTTCAGATTTTTCTTTCCCCATTACACCAGTTTTACATGTTCACCAAAATGGCTAAGAATTTTAAGTTAATTTAACTGTAGAATTTTCTCAGCTCAACTCAAAATCTGCAATTGAAGGTAACAAAAAAGACAACTGATTTCTCACCTGTTTTTGTAAGGACAAGAAAAAGAATGAACCCAGGCACAGCAATGATAATGACAACAATGAAGATTGTCACTGACACAATAATAATGAGCGTCAAGGTTGAACTGTCTGTGAACAAAATAAGAAACAATTGAAACACTCCATATTAAACAAACTTCGATGTGTGAAAATTTACAGTTTCAATGAGTCAGTGTACATACTCGGACTATAAATCATTATATGCTGCTATCCTGTTACTAATTTAATTTATACTCTTCTTATGGAATACTGTCATATTCAACAAACTAGAATAAATATTCCAATGAGATTCGTTTGTCAGACTAAAAGTACTCTTAAAAAAAACCTTTAAAGGGATCCATGATTAGTTGTTGCAATAGACTGAGAAATATTTTAGATGTAAAAATACAGCAATAATGCTGTAGGCTTTTTAGGTTTTATAAATTTTCATAATATTGTCACATGAACATTGCCATGTTGTTCACACTACAATGCATTCTGGGTAAATTACGTCAAATGGTCCAACTGCATTAGCTCCGTCCAGCAAAAAAAGGGATGACTAATGTCTTTAAGCCTTTTCAAATTGAACCGGAGTGCGTTGAAATCAACGGGATTGTAGAAATCACAAAAGGTAATGCAGATGAAGAGGACCAAACAAAGGAAGAAGATAGAGTAAGCCGTATGAGCTGGTATTTTGATCCTGCTGCTGCCTTCAGCTTCATAAATGAAACAATGAATGACAAGTACCTCTGGTCAGACTGTGTGATCCAGTAACTACATCTATAGATTTATGTTCAGTATGGTACCAGCTGTTTAGGGTCCAATATTCAGTCCAGTGTCATACCACAGACCAAACTGAAATGCTAGCAGTAGCCGCCGGCAGCACTAATAACAGCTCTACAAAAGAGCTTCAAACCCTGCCCATCTCTGATGTTTCGCCCAGATTCTTTCGCTCACTAGCTGGCGGCAGCGGGGTTTAGGTGCTTTATGGATAAAAAAAAAAACTATCGGCACTGCATTTATTTTTAGATCTTTAAGGTAACAATCACCTGATAGCCTTCGTCAGTTTTGCTCATACAAATGACTCAGTGTTCTGGAGAGAAACGTTGAGGGCACAAATGTAGGTCCTTTGGAAGTTGTGTTCAGCTCTTTCCCACTGCGCTCTTCTTTTTTCTCATGTGGGAAGCAATCCAAGTTCATCTATTTTTTTTTCCTTTAATTACAGCCTATAGTGACACAATGTGGCATTATCTAAAATTACACCAGTCAAACGCAATATGATAAACAACTCAGGTAAAGTTAATCTTCCTGTGTTTACTCTCTAGTAAACACAGAACAGACCCAACACATCATCAACCCAGCAGGTGAAAAAATGGTGACCTCCACTGGTGAAAAATATCACAAAAGATACATATTTTGAAGTAATTATGAGTTTTGGCGTATCACAAAAAGCATTTCTTTTTACTTTATAGTAAAATTACAACATATTTAGGTTCAACTAATCATAGATCCCTTTAAGCAGGTATTAAACATACTTTTACTTAAGCACATATTTCTACTAAAAATGTTTTATTACTTTGATTTAATATTTTAATCTTAAATATCTAGTTTACATTAAATATAAGTAGAAAATCAATATAATTTGGACAAATAAAGGCTTGAAAACAGAATTATGTGTAAATTATCTATAGAATGAGTTTCACCTCATGAACTGAATTACTGAAATAAACTAAACTTTAAATAAAATTCAAGTGTATCAAATATGACTGAATATTTATTTTAATGCTTTGATTGTTTAGTTTTCAAGTTTCCATGGCAAATTGGTTACACAGGAGTATGTGATACTGCAGTAGAAGTACAATTAAGTTTTTTTACCGTAACCCTAAAAAGGACAAAACAATGTACAGGTCTGCACTAATATATTCAAGAACTAAAACATTTCTACATTAAAGTAGTACACTCTACATTTTTTATTTTTCATTTTATTCTTACCTTCATTGGTCAGGATTTTGTTTTTCTCCAGTCTGATGACGAGGTCATTTCTGACTCCAGAGAGCTGAAACACACATTCATACTTCGTCCAGTCTTCAGGTGGGACAGATGAAAGATCAAGATAAATGCTCATCTGGAAGGTCCCGTCATTGTTAGGGAGAATC
>CAEGAE010056035.1:0-28358 GCA_903067095.1 Girardinus metallicus | reverse complement strand
ACACCTAGGGACAATTTGGAGAGGCCAATTAACCTGACAGTCATGTTTTTGGACTGTGGGAGGAAGCCGGAGTACCCAGAGAGAACCCACACATGCACAGGGAGAACATGCAAACTCCATGCAGAAAGACCCTGGGCCAGGAATCGAACCCAGAACCTTCTTGCTGCAAGGCAACAGCTCTACCAACTGCGCCACTGTGCAGTAGTTATATTATTTTATATTTCACCAGTCAACTAAAGATCTATGACCAATTTAATTATGACATCATTATGTTACATTGTTCAGTTAAAAATGATATGTAGGATTACCTATTTCTGTAATTATGTGTTATTGATGGTCTTCTTGTTAACTTGCTTTTTAGTGTTAAGGTTAATCAAACTAATGTTAGTTTAAGGAATATATCTTCCCACATTAATGGCATCTTAGGGAATTTACTTTCTTCATTTGAACCTTTCAAATTGTACCACATACGGAGGTGTTCACATGCAAGATGCAAAAAGCCAATTGGAGTTTGCAATTAATAAGCGCCACCTAGTGTACAATAAACCTGGTTACAAATGCTCAGTAGAGATTCCCCTGTACTGCAGCTATTTTTACATGTTAGTCAAATTATTTGGAAAAATTAAATAAAATGGTTTAATTATCTTTATTTCATTGATATTAACCTTCATGGATTTAATTCAGTTCCAATTGTTTGTGATAGTAAAGTAATAATAAAAGCATCTTTGCTATATTGATTGGATTAATTTCACAAAAGGCAATTTTGTGAAATTGAGGTTTTTAATTTCTTAATAAAAACAAGACTTTTTGAGCTTTGTGCATTTAAATGTTCATACTTAGCAGTATGAACTTAACTTGAACCTTCATCTCTTATGTGCATTCATATTTGTCCCAGACCAGCATTTAGTCCTTTGTGTGAGGTTATGCTGCTGTTTCTTATTCATCAATAAGTTATGTTCTGAATAAATTTAATTAAATATGAGAAAGAGAATATTAATGACCAGTGACAAAGCTCCTCTTGTCAGAATTGGCTTCCTTTTAACCCAGTTATTCGGACATATTTTTGGTTATTTTTCAGACTCTTGAAGCGCAAAAATATAAAAGCCATTTAACAATGAAATGTCATACATCAGGTTGGAATATATTGTTGAAACTGAGAGCAAAATGTGTTTACTTTCTTCTTATTCACTGTCCTGTGTCACAGTATAATAAATGGAGATTATGAATAGCACAGTGTGACAATAAATCAGTTTACACACATTACAAAAACAGCTAGGTCTGGGCAATGTCGGTGTGCAACTCATTGTTGTACTGGGACCTGGTTTGTCTTTACTTACTTACTTCTCACTGTCCTAGCCTTCCCTAATAACTTTTTTTGCCCAGTTTACAGGAATGTGTTGTTTTGTTGATTATTTTTTCTTAGTGCACCCCCAGGCATCCACAACAAAATAACACCCACCACAATTGTCTTAAATTCAGTTCAGCTACTTCAAAAAGACCAGGAGCTCATGGCGGAGAGTACACTTTGCTTTCAGCAGCCTGTAATCACTGAGAAGCAGTGGGCTGAAATTGTGTCACTGGAGCTAATTACAGGTAATTAGAAGCCAGTTGTCCGCTTCTCCCAGTTTTGCTGAAAATAAAAAAATAGTGGATCATCATGTTTTTTAAGATGCTGTGGCTGTGTTTAGCCGAAGAAGCTGCCATGGTTTTGTGTGGACATAAGCAACGGTATCTTTCTGTAAAAGCACAAATCAGCACATTTTAATAGACAGATTTAGATGTATATCTCTCTGCTGTGGCCCAGTTTGAGATCATAGTTTACATTTCTGATGTACTGTGAAAAGATAAGACAAAGTGAAAAATATAAAGATGTAGTCAGGAGCTGATAATGTTGAGTTGTGCAAAACAAACAGTGTTCTAGTGTTATGATATTGACACTGTGAACAAAGACATCGAGCAAGTCAAAGCACAAGCTCACTCCTCCAATCCACTATCCAAACGGTGTAGAGCCACCCCCATGTATAAAACCAGCATGAGTTAGATATGAATATTTTTTTAATCTTCCTAATTAATTCTGATGTTTTCCTGCTTTGTGTGATTTCTTTGCAAGCAGAAAACATCAGCAGAACATCAACACTCAGGGATCCACTCTATTTCATATGACTATGAAACCTTTCCCATTTCAGACAAACATTCAGCTTTAGTACATGTTGCCCTCTTTTCTCTCAGTCCCTTCTCCAGCCTTGCTTTAGTTTCCATTTTTATCCATACTTTTCACTTCATCTTCCGTCTCTGCTTAATGGCCTCTGTTTAGTTGTGCTCCAGTGAAGTAATGCTGTTGGTGTTGCTGCTTAGAGGTGAGTGTTCTGGGGCAGAATAAGCTGCAATATGCCTCCTATCCATTATTGATCCATGATTAACTAGAGTTCAGCGTGGGTTCTAGGCCTCAGCACTGATAAAGTAGGCTTGGCAAAACTTGGAGGAGGGATATAGCTTTAGCATAACCCCAACAAACAAGACAAGCTGTGCTCTCACCCTGTTGGAAAACAGCCGTCCAGGGTAAACTTTTTTGTAGTATTTTTGGTGGAGAGTCTGAAATGACTATAGGGTTGGTGTTGATGATAACAGAGGCCAAAAGCAAAAGGATCCTGTCCTCCTTTACCCTCCTTCAAAAGCTATCTCTGTCATTCGAGGAAATGCTCCACAAGGCGGCATTGCAGACCCACTGATCCTGATGCATTTTGACACTGATGGTGCTCAACATCTGACCTTTGGGCTGTGGAGTGCTCTCAGAAACGCATAGCTTACGTCCCCAGCTTAACAAGGATTCATGCACAGCAAACCAACTCCAGGAGCAAAGTGCCAGGGTGCTGCTGCTCCTACAAGGGGTGAGATCTTAGCTTCCTGTTTGATTTATACAGGAGAACATTTTCAGTAGTGGCAAGAAAAGCCTACAATGTTTATTTAATTTTCTGCTTAAGACAACACTGAACTGTTTCACACTGTGTCGACCAAGCTCTTATTTGCGATGTTTGGTTCCTTGAAATAACTTGCTTTGAAAGGTTTGAAAATCTGGCACTATACGGACCAGCTAATAAAAACATCAGAAACAAAAACATGGTTGAATGTGGCACTGGTATGAATCTCAATCTCAAGTAGAAATGAAGCAGACCTAAATTTCCTAAATTTTTACCCTTGGGTGTGACTACGTTGATGTTTCCCGCATCAAGAGCTTTGATGGTGCTCTAACTTTGGAGTCAGAGTGAAATCTCAGCATAGTCCTGCACTTTAGCAACTTGCACTGCTCTCCAGGGCTTCGTCATTAAACATTCACCGGACACACACACACAAGACGTCATCTTGGGAGGACTTCATGTGGCCTTCACCTGTCCAGCCTTTGTTTTCTGAAAGAATGTGCCTTTCAGTGGACTTCACAGTTTCTGTATGAAAGACGTTGATGGTGTAAGATGTCATCCTGGAGCACCAAAATGTTTTTTACATATTTTGAATATAATTTTTGTTCTTTTGAACTTCTGGTGTGGAAAACGAATTGAACCGTCCTCTTCCTCAGATAATAGAGTTTACATAGATAAAAAAAAACCTCCATAATTTGTTACCTTTAAGCCTAAAACAATATCCAATAAAACAACATTCCAGAGAAAAGGAAAACATTGCAGACACAAATGTAGAATAAACCACCAAAAAAAATATAGCAAACATTTGTTCGGTCTCCTTGAGGTAGTCAAAGAGAAAACACACTTAACAAATAATAAATAGTAGCAAAGAACATTTTCTTTTTCATAAGCCGACATTCACTGCTAGTTCTTTTTACAGAAATTAAAGGTGTTATGCTTAGCATTTTTTGGCTAATATCAATTGCCCATAGTGACTATTCAGTTGGTTATTTTGACAACTGTAGTTTTCTTTATTAGTATTCCTGCCATTAATTATTCATAGTAGCAACAGAACTGGCAGTACAGTATGTTTGTATGCGAGTACTCACTCTACAATATTACATATTATAGCAAAAACTGACTTCAACTGGCTGTAGCATCTTAATGATTTGCATGCAACTTGACTAGAATTAAAATAACACCTAAATGAATTTGAAAAAGTCTTACTTTTAATCTTTTTCATTCAGTAAAGTGTGGTGCAGCTCTAATAAAAAAAAACAACAGAAACTGAAACTCTTATTTTCTTATTTGTATACAAGTAAATGTTAGAACCACAGTACTGCTAGCTGTTGGAGGACAGAAACATATTCAGTTTTTTTTTCTTTTGTCACTTAAATTACTGTTTTTTCCCCATGTGGCAACTACAGCAGTAAGCAGATTATTGTAAATTGTATTATTTTGAGTTGCTGACAAAGTTTCAATTAAACTGGTTGTCAGAAGGTTTATCTAGAAGTTATTTTGAAAGTGAGTCTTATTTCTATGAGTCTTTGTGCTTCCATAAGGTAATTTATACTTTTGTTGCATGTAGAAACTCCTGGAAACATCTTCTTCCTGGATCTGTCCAAATGTGTACATACTTAATGTGCAATACGAATCTGAGAAATAATGTAAAAACATCACAAAACTAAATTTTTTAAGTTTCCTGTTGACAATATTTTTAGTAAATTTTGATTTGGAATTATTGTCTTCAGGGAAACTGAAGTGGCTGAGTAGATGGCAGTTTTTTCCACCCAGATTTTATGACTTCTGACCTTGTCTTTGAAAAGCTTACTGTGTTCTTCCTGATGGGGAGTTGAGCGCTTTAAGCGCTTGTGGAGTCTCTGACGCTTTGAGGTCGAGTACATGTAAGCTGACGGGGCCATTGGTCTTTAGATTTGTGTGACCTGTGAGTTGTTTATCTACTCAGCCATCATGTGAGTCATTGTGGTCACCTGAATGCCGGGGATAGTAAACAGTCTGAACTGAAGAAACCTTTTAGATGAGGATTGAAATATTAAATCCTTAGCTTTTAAAAACTTATTTCCAGGTTCTGTTATCTTAATCACTTTAAGCTTGATTGTTGGCCATATTTCATAGTTTAACTTTGTAAAAAGCCAAGTCACTTTTACTGTGACTTTGCTACCGTCTCTTAGCTAAGCGTGTTATGGATTTGTGGCACAAAAGCTCAGACCTCATTAAATTTTAACAATGTTTTGGAAATAGTTGAGGCAGTTTTTCTTACTTTCCTCTATGGTTGTGAATTACAACTATGCCTTAAAATGCAATTATTTCCTGTGTTGGCAGGTTGGAGCAATGTGTGGAATGAAAACAGTTCTTGCTCACTTTTTGTGAATTCAATGCTCGGGTCAATTTCCAAGGGCAACTTGTAGACTCCAGCTATAATCATCTAATTAGTGAGAGTTTGAGTTTTCCAATTAGCATTCAACCTTGAAGTTTCATACAGAGACAAAACTCACCATCTGTCAGCACAATGCAGGGCAGCTCTCTGTGATGGTGAAGCACTCACGGCCCTCTAACTGTGTTTGTTTTGGCTGCAGGAACTTCTACTACATCACCATGCTGCGAGACCCAGTCTCCCGCTACCTGAGCGAGTGGAAACATGTCCAGAGAGGAGCCACGTGGAAGACGGCTCTCCATATGTGCGATGGACGCTCACCCACCCAGGACGAGCTGCCCACCTGCTATAGCGGTGACGACTGGTCCGGTGTCACCCTGAAAGAGTTCATGAACTGTCAGTCAAACCTGGCCAACAACCGCCAAGTCCGCATGCTGGCAGACCTGAGCCTGGTGGGCTGCTACAACATGTCCTCAATGAACGAGAGTCAGCGCAACCACATCCTTTTGAGCAGCGCCATGAGCAACCTGAAGAATATGGCTTTCTACGGTCTGACTGAGTTCCAGCGCAAGACGCAATACCTGTTTGAGCGGACGTTCAGCCTGCGATTCATCTCCGCCTTCACGCAGATCAACAGCACGCGGGCGGCCAACGTGGACCTGAGTGAGGCCGTGCGCAGACACATCGAAGAGCTCAACTTCCTGGACGTTCAGCTGTACGAGTATGCAAAGGACCTGTTCCTCCAACGGTTCCAGTACACCCGGCAGAGGGAGCACCAAGAGGTGCGATTGAAGAGGCGCGAGGAGAGACGCTGGTTGAGGGAGCAAAGGGACCAGGGCAGACCATGGCCGTCCAAACACAAAGGAAGCAGGAAGGGAGATGGAGGCGTATTTGAGAAGGAAACTGAAAACGACCTGCCGACCACCACTGAGGACTATACAAGCCAAGTGGCACGTTGGTGAGGCTTCATCTAACAGAGAGCTGCAACAGACTCTCTTGTACATCTTAAGAGTCTCTTTGTTCTTCACCATTGTTCTGTCTTATGCATTTCTATGTTTTGTTTGGTATGAGAGCTTTGTTTCTTTTAGAAAAAAAAAAAAGCAGTCTTTTTTTGTCTCTGAGAGCCTTTAGTGTCTTAAATTTATAAAAGCTGTTCATAAATTGTCTCATTTAACTACTGCCTTAGTTTTACTTTGCAAAATGATAGAGTAAACAAAAAGAAAATCTTGACTGCATTGATTTTAATATCCACAAAAAGGTTTTGAATGTGTTTGAAGTTATTATTGGTGTTCAGACTGTTTTCACTCCGGTGGCTTTATATTTTTGAGGAAGAGTTTCAGACATCATAAATAGATGGCGAGGGCAGCCTTGAGCATCAGTTTTTAATGCGTTGCAAACACAAACTGGAATATGTGAATTTATCTACAAAGCAGAGCATTTCTTGAATCTGATCTTCACTGCCCAGATTTGTCCAAACAACCGGTGAGTCGACCAACAGTTGAAATTTAACAATAAGCTGGTAGATAGAAAGAGGTGAGGAAAACTGCAGCTCGAGTTGGGTCTGTGTGTGGCTTTCTCTTTGAACTGCTTCACAAGTAATGTGTTGCCCATACAAAAATTAACAGTGCTCGTTATGTGGAACACTCAAGGAAATGGGAATATTTTCAACAATACAAATGACAGAAATTAGAGATGTACCGATCAGGGCATTTTCAATTGACAGGTATCACAGCTTGTGACTGAACTCAGCTAGTAAATACTGCCTATGATTTTGTCAGCCCTAAGCGAGCCCTCCAGCAGCAATTTACAGAACGTTTTTTTTATTTTTTTTATTTATGCTCTCCTTTTTATGTGCCACCCACATTGTTTTGTTGATCTAAACGAATTGGAGTTTTCCCTACTAATGTAGGTCTGTTTTGCCCCCCACAATGACTTTCAGAGTGAATGACAGAATATACGGGCCACTGCAGCTTCCTGTTTCCCTGGTCCTGACCTACATGTGTGCTCAGCTGTCGGTGCAGAAAAAAAAAAAAGCCTTGGAGAACTATTCTTTTAATTTCATGACCCTCAAAGGAAAGTGACAGTTAATGAAAAAATATAACTTTTTCAGTCCTTTTGGAATTTTTGCTTCATAATTAATAGAATCTCCATTTAAATTTTTTGAGTCATATCAAAGCAAAGTAAACATGCTAGCATAAGCCTAGACCTTCAGCAAACTTCTTATCATGCACATTTGAAGGAGAAAGATTATGATTAGTGAACTAGTTAAGTGAGATACTATCACATTGCTGATTTAATACCGATGATATGTAGTGCTACTTGTTGGTCATTCAATCCTTTGCTATTTTGCACCTGTGTAGTTTTGGATATCTTTTTCTGGATACAAAATACATTGAACCAACACTTTGACAGGGGAACATAAAGTAAAAGCTACTGATTTTTTTGAGAAAATTCATGGCTTTCATAGGCATCAGTCTAGACTAGGTATCCATTGAACAGGTATGAGCAAATGCCTATTCTTACATGACTAATCATTTCGGCAGCAGATAAAAATCCTCATTAGGTCATTGATAACATAAATCCTATTTTATCTGAAAGTCTTAATAGCCGTGCATAGTCAGGCTGACGTGCCGAATGCAGTTGTCATTGCCGCATCATTTTGTCCTCAGCCTCATGTTGTCCATGATTTCTCATAACCGACCTGACAAACTTTTCACCCCCTAACTATTGTGTGATTGGTCAGAATTTTATGGTTGTGTTTGTTTATGCAGAAAACAGTTCTGAATACTCACCATCTTGAAGCAGGTTTACAGTCAGAGAGAAGGATGAATAGTTGAGAGGAGCAATTGTCAGAGGCTGTGAGGAAGAAGTATGTATCAAAACATACTTCAGGTGGAGTTTAGTGACCAAAACACTAAACTCCCACTGCTGAGTTCTTCTGGTCCACTGCAACCGGCAAACATCCCAGCGATGCCTTCTGTTCTTCTTTAGCTTTATGGACAATAAAATGAAATGTTTTAACTCATCAATGATTATTTCCTCCGCTTGTGTCAACTTTACTGTTTTTAACCAGACATATGACAAAACACCAGGACGTGTAGCTCATGCAGTGGGACCAGTATCACAGGAGCTCATTTCAGTGTATCTTGTGGATCTTGAAGGGTCTCTGCGAAAACGGATGTCCCACCTTCACAGATGTCAACCACGTAACCGCACTTTGACTGTTTGACCATACTGGGCCCTTTAATTAAAGAACAGATGGTTGCATGTCACGGAAACACAGTGTATTTAGAACTGCAGATAGTTTCAGATTATAAATTTTACACTTAAATAAGCTCTGGCTGATTTAATAAAAATCTCAGCGGAGTCACTGAAATCAACATGTCTTTCTTGAATAATTTTCTGACCACCAGTATTTTGGTACTGGACCTTTTTGAATTTGGAAATCCTAACTCCAAAATGTACATCTTTCTGATATTTCTTTCTTATACTTTTTTGATGTGACTTTAGTGAGAGGCATAAAAAGGCTCTTTCAGGGATCTGATCCAAGTTCTGTCACTCAAAATATTGCCCAGTTTCATCTACAGTACTTGCAGAAAAGGCAAACTAAAAAACTCAGACAAAAGATGTACTGTTTTGAGTCTAATGGTTTTTTTTTAAAGCATTTCAAAAGACAATGTCGTTTGCATGTACCCAACCAAACCAAATTATTCAAAAAATGTGTATGCCAGTTTTTATGCTGTTGTTTTCAAACAGTTTCCTAATGCGCAGTATGTGGTATCTTACTAACAGAATAACTTCTGTCTGGTCCATGCATGTTTTTGTAATTTGATGTTCACTACGAATGCAGGAATGATTCTTATTGAATCATTCAAGTACATAAATAAAACAAAACAAACAAAAAAAAACAGCCCTACCAGTAAAAATGGTAGGGCTCACAATTTGGTAAAACTGACATTTTTTTAAAGCACTTATTAACATTTTAGATTAGCATTTTTCTCCTGGTCCATCTGTTTATTTTGTGGTTAATAAGA
This sequence comes from Girardinus metallicus, assembly GCA_903067095.1. Classification (NCBI taxonomy): domain Eukaryota; kingdom Metazoa; phylum Chordata; class Actinopteri; order Cyprinodontiformes; family Poeciliidae; genus Girardinus; species Girardinus metallicus. The sequence continues at coordinate 19,035 of CAEGAE010056035.1, read as the reverse complement.
AATTGGACTACTTTTGAGGGATACAGAAGAAACCTCCAATAGCCACAGTGTACATTCATTGATGGCCAGAAAAATGGAGGAAAAAAATCAGCCTATTATTTATTTATTTTTTGCCATATTTGTTTTTAACATCTACACATATAAGAAAAATCAAACCAAAATTAAATGTCTACCTGTTTTTGATCACTAAATAATAAAAATGTGCTTCATTTTGTTGGATTTTGGATTTTAAAATGAAAATAATATAAGCACTTTTGGCGAGAACATCCAGTTGACAAGAAATGCAGGGACCTATTCTCTACCTGTAACTTTTGTCAAGCGTTGTATTTGTTGTGGAAACAAAAAACAAAAAAAAAAACAATTAAATGGTACAAGAGTGGTAAGCTGGTTCTTTTTGGCAGAGTTGATAGGTATTTGATAAACAATGAATGTGATGAGTTGGGTAAATGTTGGTGGTATGTGGCCTGACTGGGAATGAGATGATCAGTATTCAGTTGTCATGCCCCTCCCCTGTCACACTGGCTGCTTCTTACGTATTTGTAGAGCTGACGGCGTCTGTGCTGTGGGCACCGAGATCGCTCTGATGGCAGCAAAGAGCCAGAACTCAAAGACAAAGCCTGAGAGAAGATGGTTTAAGAAAATAAAACATTTCTGTCACTTCTCTGTGCCTGATAGTTTCCGGCCCCTCAAAGCTTGTTTTTATCTGCTTTAAAAGGCTTTAGTGGCCTTTGTGCTTTTATGTGTCTTATCTCACGCTCACTCACAGCGCATGCATATCAAATTAAATGTATGCTAAATGTCAGCTCAGATATCTGCTGCTATTATGTTAATGCAATTTGTCATGTTTTGTTTTCTTCCTGATTGCACTTTCTCATGAAATACCTCATGTTGCACCGTTTTGCTTAATCTCGCTCCATCTTGTCTGAATGATTCATCGAGTCGTTGCAGAGCATGTGTTGAATGAATATTTTGTCAGCTAATGGGAAGGCGTACATGTATATGCACCTGCTGGTATAGAAGCACTTACATCAGTAGTGGTTAAAAAGAGGAGGAAGTGTGTTGCACATTCTGAATACTCACTCAAGTGTTTCAAGTGTAGCTCACAACATTATAGGACAGTTCTGTGCATGAAGAATTCATGCCATTTTTAATGTGGCAGCAGAAGAATACTTCAGGAACATCCCTTCAAGAGGTAACTATTGTATATTTTAGAATGCTTTCCCACTTCCTCCCAAAACAACAATACTTTAAAAGGCTTTCCTCTGAAACTCAGAGGCGTTATTCTTCTGAGATGGACTTTAAATATTTCTATCAGTGCAACTCAGTTAGCAGGATGCAGACTTGCTTTTCTGTCTTTGAAAAAATAGGAAAACAATTTATCTCTATAAAAAACAATCAAAGCAGTTTATCATCTAAATTATTAATTTAGTATTTATAAAAAGTTTTCACAGAAAATGCTTAGAACTTTGCCTCACTTTTTATGGAAGAACATTTTCTTAAAGTAATAATTTCACTGTGCAGGATCTAGAGCTATCTTGTGGCAGACCTGCAAGGGAACATCCCATTGCCTGAGTGAGGATAAAGTCGTCTACATGTCCAAGTGCAATAATGTTGGAAGAGAAAGTGAACAAAAGTTTAAATTTCTGGAGCATGTCTGATTCGTTCACATGGTGCTACAGAAAAGTATGACGATACAGGACTGACAGGAGAGAAGAAGGGTAAAAATCACATGTTCTGCCAGTCAAAACATTTGTGAAGACTGATAATCAGTAGTTTACCACTTTTGAATTCCCCCTCCAAATTTATAGTATTGTATATGTGTTGTATTGTTCTGGAGTTTACAAACAGTCTTAATCTGATTAAAATAAGCTTGTTGAGGTCAATATATGTGGGAATCACCTCACTGAGGAAAAGTTATGATATCTTTGATGATACCTTGGCTGAAATAACTTTACTCTTTCTCTGACATCAGCCTGAGAAAGGTTTGACACTCCTTTCTTTCAGCTGTTTCAGAATGTATAACATATTTCAAGTTTGGGTCTTTGTCTATATTCTCTCTGATAAAGCCTCAGCCTCGCCTTCATGTTTTTCTTAGAGAGCAAATGTTTCTTCACTTTATATCCCACAAAAGTTAAATTGGTACAGTCTCATTTTGATTCTACACGTATCCACTTTTATAGAAACATGAGCGAGAGTCTTCTGTTGGTCCAGTAATGACGTTTTTGAAAACATGTATTTTGCCATCTTGCAATCTGAACTTGCTCTGATAACCAAACCTCTGCATGTTGGCAGTTGTTTTCATTGTCTTCATTTGTAGAAAGTTTCACAGGGAAGTCGCAGGACAACAGAACAAAACATAGTAAAAACCAAAACCTACATTTATCTCCAAAAGGTTTTAACAAAAACTAGAGAAGATAGTTGGAAAAAAAAGCTGTCATTGTTTAATGTGAACTTTTAACGATTATCAAGAAGTCCGGACAGCTATTGCTCCAAACTACTTTAATAATTGTAAAGAAAATCTGCTTCCTTTAAATAAATTAAGTGTGTAAAGAAACTGCTCAAAATCTTTTTACAGGACTAGTTCTGTTTTTGTTTGTGTCAGGCAGTTTGTGGGGCTCTTGGCTTACTTTCTGCCAAAACGGCATGCAGGCTCTCTGGCGTAAAGCCTCAAGGACACCCTCCTCAAGCAGCCAGTCAGAATGACATTTTTTTAGTCTCTGATTATTTTTGCTTGCAGGAAACTGATGGCTGATAAGCAAGGAATCAATTTTTGCCAATGGATCCCTGATGCTCCAACACACCGAGCATATATGTATATAAGTGTGTTCATGGGAAACAAAACCTAAAAATTAAAACACTTAATCAGTTAATAAACATTTGGTGTCTTTTATACAAGATCTTTTTTTTTCTGTTACCATCATAAAACCACAGCATGATGTTGAATTTGCTGTATGTCACTTCTGTGGCTTTTACAAATTATACTTTGAATGATTTCTTTCAACAAGAGAAATGTAAGTCACAAAATGATGTAAATAAAGTCATAAAGAGAAGCAGATGTGATACCCGTCACTCTGTAGGGAGGGTTTAATGAAGTTGTATTGCCACTCCATGAAAGCGAATCTCCCTGATGGTCTGATTTATCTGTTTAATTTAAAGGATTTTAACTGCTGCTGAGGAATGGCTTTGTCTGACTGTAATTGGTTACATCTCAAGAGAGATTTCGCTCTGTTTTATCTGTACATAATAAAGCCTTGCGATGAAAAGAAATATAAAAGCATTTTTGTGAATTTATTCTGCCTTTTTTTCCTGTCGGAAAATAGAAGGAAAAGAATAATGTCGTTTTGGGTCTCTATGGAAGAACAGCCTGCACTAAACAGCCGTGTTATTATGAAGTGTTTGACATTGAAAGTTCTTAAACTTGGTCATATTTTGTCACACCACAACCACAAACTTCATGGTACCTGACTTGTATTTTATGTGAAAGACGTAGTAGCAGAAAGTAGTGCATAGTTGTGAAGTAGAAGAAAAATAGCAGATGGCTTGCAAAAGGGTTTACATGTAAAAATGTGGAACCCACATGTATTAAGCAACCCTTACTTTGATTTCCATAAATAAAAACAGATGAGACCAAATTTAAACTTTTGGTATCCATACAAACTGCTATGTGTGTCAGAAAACTAATACTATAAACATATAGTATTAGTTTTTATATTGTCATATTGACATTTAGTGGTAGCAGCATCATACTGTGGGAATACTTTTCTTCCAAATGAACTGCAGCTAAATACAGTGAAAATCCTGCAAGAAAAGGATTATGATATATCAAATAGTACTTATACGTCACAACAATCAATTCAAAGTTCTAATCTACATCTAGCCGCAAATTATTATCAAGATTTGAAAACTGATGATAGATGATGACAGTGGAAGAAGTTGAATCTGGAAGAGTCAGAACAAATACACACCACACTTTTCAGATTTTTCTAAATCTTCTTCCTTACACCATGAAGGTCTATCATATAAAATCCTGATCAAATACAATGACAGTTGCAAATGTAAAGTGTCAAAATGGCATGATTAGTTTCATTAGTCAGTGTCAAGACTGTGCATTTCGATGAAGCATAAGCAAGGTAATCTCTGTATCTCATTTGAATTTCTCCAACATATTTGACAGGAAATATTGCCTTCCAGAGATTCTTTCTCAATAATCTAAATTAAAACACACTGAGTAAAATCCTGTTGACACATAGATTTACAGTGTGTTCTTGTATGAAGAAATGCTGCTTTTCCAAAGTTGAGGACACAGAAGCTCCTTGACATGCCCCGATATACATAGTTAGTCCCTCTGCCTTTGCTGAGTTGGCTTAATATGTTCTGAAACACAGTATATATTCCAGGTTAGTCTCCAACATGCTCAGCTTTCTGCTTTCCTTCAGGTTAAATGGCTAGAACTGCCAGCTCAGCACGTCTGCTGGTGACTGCGGCAACGTTTTTTTTTTCGTCCAGATGGCATCACCGTGTCAGTGACAGTTACAGTTCAGGATTAACCTTAGGAAGTGTATAAGCACTTAAAAACTAAGCTGTTCATATTGGTATTGTTTTCTTGCATTTTATGACAGTCCCAAAAATAAGGATTTGATTTTAGATAGAGAAATTATATTAGCTTTATGTGAAAAATTTTCACATTTTGCTGTGCTGTTAGTGAGTGATGAAAATATATCTTTAAAAAAAAATCCAAAAAAGAAAATGTAATAGTTTATTCCAATTTACCTGAACTCCACATTGTTTCTCTTAGGATCGGTGGATTTATTTTAATTGTTGGTTAATACTATGTAAATCCCATAATAACCCCAGTCCATCCAAGTTTTATCATGCAAGAAGAGTTAAAATTACACTGACTACAAATCTAATTACACTACTAATCCACAGTAATTTTATCCAAGGCTTTTGTTTTGCATAGTTCCAATCCTGAATCCTCATATTACAGTTTTTTTCAGGCGCCTTGGTGCATCTCTCCGAGTACAATTATCATAACTTAGTTCAACTTTAGTTATTTGTGCACATCATAGTAACAGTTTCCATACATTTCTCTACTGCTTTTGGAGATTCTCATTTGCTTTTGTCATTTCCATCAAAATTACCAATACTTATGAACGCTGACTCAACCATTAAAATCCTCGTTTTAATGGTTGAGTCAATACATACAAAAATGTTGAACAGTTGTGCAATAGCTGTGCAAATTGTGTCTAGAGCTGAGCATTTTCAGGTACTGTCACCAAGATCTGATTATGTTGCACTGGAAAATACAGAGTGTAATGTCTAAAACAGGTTCAAGCAATTTGCTCATTTTGTACATAAACATCATGTCAAGATTTCTATTTTGCTGACATTAATGTTGCCATCGACATGAATTTTTAGTGAGGAATGGACTGAGCAAATTACATGCTTTTGCAGATTAGCAATCAGGTTTTGGATTTTAATTGTTTTGAGAAATGCACTAACTGTTGTGCAAAAGTTAAGACTGACGTGAGAAATGCACCAAAGCACCCAGAAAAACTATAACGAAGCATGTAAACAATGTTATCATAGTTAAGATATGACTGCCATCTTGTGGCCAAATATGGTAAATGCTGCTAATCTTTTCTTCTAAACTTTTATTTTCTAATTTCTTCTATAATAGTCAAATGATAACTAAGCACACGTATTTGATCTTATACACTTAAGTAGTTCAGTAGTACTACAATCATAAATGATAATAAAATCTAGAGAATTTAAAAATTAATTTTAATGCGCATTTCAGCAAAAAGGCAGTTCAGTTTTTACGTCATAAAAACACAAAAATACAAAGTTATAAAAGATACCACACAGTCAACAACTGAGAAAACCAGAAAACATGTTACATTTTGTCAAGTACCATCATCAAATATGTTGGTCAATGTTTCATTTATTATGGTACAAAAGCAACTCTGAACAGGTGGGGTTTTAGTCTAAATGTAAAGGAATTCAGCATTTCAGCTCTTTAACAGTTTTCTGGAAGTTTGTTCCAGATTTGTGGTGCATAGAAGCTCCAAGAATTGAAGTTTATATCCACTTTGTGGAGAAAAATCTATTCTTGGTTAAAAACAAATCTTTTTGTGCCAACTAATAGATATGAGGAAACATGTGAGTAAAATTTTCTTTTCAATTGAACGGAGTTGTTGTCTTTGTTTTCACACATGTTTTATAGCAGATGTTGGAGATTAAATACATAGATACAGATGTACCAATGTATAAGTAATGTTCCAAACAGGAACACACACTATTTGGGTAACAGTAGAATTTAATTTTCTAAACATAAAAGTGGATCCACGAAAATGCCTTATTTTAATGCTTTATTTTAGAATATTTTCATTTGAGCTACACAGTAATGCAGCTATGCTCAAAACCAACAAGAGACCAAATGGGGAAACGTGAACAACAATCATTGATAAGGTCAAATGAATGAAAGCATAGGCTGCTGCTTTCTCTTTGTTTTTATATCTGATTCACTTTGACAGTGACATTTTCCTCAAAGGGAGCAATATGGTGACCTTTCTTTGTGGCACTCAGCGCCACATTTCCAGTTTGAGATCTGTCACTGTGACAGATCAGATAAAGCTCCTCTGTGGCCTCGAGAGGGCTGGAAAAAGCAAAGGAAGGAGAAAATAGTGGTGACTGTTTCAGTTTGTGACAAGTGATGTAAACTCTGTGGAGCCAACTTTTATGTGAGAATATTCCAACACAGTTCCGCAACACTAGTTTTTTTTTTTTAACCAGGCTCAGTTAATAATTCAAGATGCTACATGTATTAAAAAAAAACTTTAAAATAGCTAAAGTTGCCAAAATATACTCAGATAAGAGTAATCTGAGTAACTTCAACACCATATTTTTACTCAAGTAAAAGTAGAAAGTAATCACTCAAACAATTACCCAAGTAGGACTAAAATGTGTTCAGTAAAAATTTTACTTGTGTACAAATTACTGTTCTGATTTGATTTAATTAATAACAATTATGTAATATTACAGACAAAACATTAAATTATGAACAGGTTCTGGTGCATTGAATAATACAATTAAAAAACTGAATAAAATAAAAACTTAAATCACATAATTATAAAATAACAAATCCAGGCAGAAGAAACAAATCTCAGTTTTTCACGAAATAAAACATTTGAAATCAGTAATTACAACAGTTAACGTAAGCAAGTTAGAATAAACAAACTGTTAGCAGTATGCTTATTTGACCTCCAACAGGCTCAGCAGACATAAAATAACATCAGAACAATGAAGCTTGATTGCAAGCCAAAAGTTTTACCAGATGTGCTTTGTGTGTCTGATGCAGTGTGGTTTATAACGTTCTTGTTTGTCATTCTGTTAAGTAACTCGAGAAAGAAAATGTACTCATCTAAGCGCAAAAGTAAATAGTATTCAGCTGTAAAATTCCTGCTAGAAGAATATTTATTTCAAAAGATTCCTCAAATTAATTTAACCAAGTATTGATACCTACTTACTAACAATAATTAAGCATTTACCTAAAAACATTAAATATTTTATTTTGTTACAAAGTGAGACATAGAGACAGCAAATATCTTGGTTTAGTGATTTCAAAGCATGTTAATGACATAGTAGAGTGCAATTGTTACTAGTATTTTTCCTAATAAAACCCAGAAAAGATTGGAGTATATATAAGATTTTACCCCAACTTTTTCTTGATAACTCAACACTTGAAATCCAGTGCGACCAACTGTCTTCAGCAAAAAGAGTACTTTGTGTAATATAGTCTTAATATTAATTCAATTGTTCTTTGACAACCTCAGAGATTTGTTCGGATCACAAGACAGCAAAGTTTTGGAGGGTCTTCGGGTCAGAAAAGTCCAAAAATGTGCTTTGTGGCAAACGCCATGTACAATTGACTATATGTGCTCAAGGGATAATAATACAAATATATGCCACAATTTTAAAACTTTTATTTGTAGATAAAAACTTGAAAGTACTTTGCAAGTACTGGTCTGTATGTCAGTCTATGTGGTACTGCTGATTAATTAGCACAGTCGAGGTCTTGACATTTTGTCATTTTAAATTCGATCTGCTTTCTAAAAATCTGGGAGAAAAGTAACGTTGGTCATTTGTATAGTTAACATATAGTATCAGGTAAATAAAATAGTGATTGGAGGTAATTCAAACCTCTGCACAATATAGTGATAGTTTTGCATTTTATGAGAAAATATTGCTCCTCTTCTGTGTTTGTCTATCTCCTGCCTGCATGATCCTATCTGGGTTAGCTTCCGTGTTATTTGACCTTGAGCGTATAGCTGCAGTGGTGCATTCTGCTGCTGATTTATTAGCTTCTGACTACAGCAGCACAATTTAAAAGTTTTTAATAAAAATAATTATCAAGAACTCAACCATATATTTGTTTATATTAAAAATATGAACACGTTTACTTCTTTTGGCCACAAAAATAATAATTGTCAATCATTTGGTGCAATTGTAATTTATGTGTTTTCTAAATCAAATATTACATTTCTTAATGAGTTGTTTACATGTGTGCATGTAATAGTGTTTACATAAACTAATCTAAAAAAAACCCACATGGTTTTACTGCTGTTTCCTTGGTAACAAGCAAAACCTTGCCCTTTTAGCCTGCTGGCATTCGTGTGGACTGTACCACTCTGTGGCGGCTAACGGGGGTGCTAGCACACCCACCTTACACAATTGCTATGCTTAACTCGTATCATAGCGTCAGAAATATCTAAAATAAATATATAATGTTTAAGTATAACCTCTGATTAATTATTTCAGGCGTAAAAACACAAATATAAGGGTGTGTTTTATTTATTTGCTGTTCGGCTCACCCCGGAAAACTACGTCATTACATTAAAATGACGGTCGTACAGTAAGCTGTCAAAAGCTTGTTGCTTAAATCTTTGCAGTGCTGTAAAGTGGGGAAGAAATTAGGTCGGACAAGCTTTAATTCTTGGTGCAGGGCAGGAATTAGACGGAGTGTTGAACAGACATATTGGGGACACTTGCCATCTTGTTTTCCGCTAGTTCAGTCGCCGTTTTGTCCGTGTGTCCTCCTGGCTGCTGGTGCGTGATATCCTTTCCTAACGATGAGGTAAGCAGATCCTCTCATTAGCGCTGGCACAAGCTAATAAATATCACAGTTAAGGTACTCCATCGTGTTTTATAGTGACAATGCTGCATTTAGGTTGACAGCTGAGTACAAAAAACATCATTTTTAGGTTAGGTAAAGGATGTAAATCACTGCTTTCCTTCAGCCATCAATCTGTGCTGATGACAAGGTGTGATAGAAGATAGCGTCAGATAGATTATCGGTTCCCAAAGTTGGGCTCGGGGCCCCACGGGTGGTCGCAAATCGGTACAGGGTGTAAAGATCAAATTCAGAAATCAAAATGTATAACCAAACTGTTTGATGAAAGCTTATTTATGGTAAATGTGTTACAAGAGATTCAAATAGTTATAAATGCATTACTTACAATGCGTTGGTTGTTCAGGCAGTTTTACTGTATGTAAGTAAAAAAAAATTTGAAGTATACATTTAAATATTTATGGATGTTAGATTTACATTTACTTCTCATTCCTTACTGTACAGTTTTATCCTAGTCTGCTGTGGATTTATCACTACTATTAGTCGTAGCAGCTGTAGTAGCAGTAGAAGTAGAAGTACTAGTATCTCTAGTATTGCTTTTGTGGTGTTTTTTTTCTGCTTCCATTTGATTTTCAATTTTGCTGCTTTAAATGGGGAATTTCTGTCCTAAGGGAGAAATAAGGGAATATTCTGTTCGAAATACTAAATTTATGTATACAGATTAAAAATCAAGAAGGGAAAAGTTGTCTCTTTTTTTCATTGTGCAGCCACTACTCTAACTGCAAATCCAGTGACAGGCACAGTTACCGACTCACCGATAATAACAACTACACACCTGTTTGCTTGGATTACAACTGTTTACTTAATCATTAGTTTAGATCATAAGTCACTGCCACTGCTACTGTGAGCCTCTGGAGTTTAAAAAGTTTGGGAAAGACAGCGATAGGTGATTTTATGAGGTTACAAACTATGTTGCATTTATTTAATTTTAGCTCATTTGTAAAAAATTACAAATATATTAGCCATATTTCTATCTAGAACCATATTATATGTTTGAACTGCTTTGTGGCCCAAGAATAAAACAAAAATCATCCAAAACATGATCAAAGTTTACTGTATGCTTTGAAACAAATTAAAGTTTCAAGACTAGGATGAAAAGAATCTGAGGCATTAATGTGGTTTGCTTTTCAAAAGTTTATACGTACATAATACATACATGTATAAGAGAGTAACACAGTTTCGTACGATTTTGGCAGCAGTCTAAAAATAAACCTATTTGAAATTAAAGCTAGCCTTTTATAGAGTTGAGTTGGGTTGAGTTTAGATAAAGTTGTAAGTTAGATAGGCTTCAATTAAAATACAGTTTGTGACACATGCTTGGTTGTGAAATAACTAACTTTAAGAGCATGTTAGAATATTAAAAATATTCGAGCCAGTGCTTTTTTTGTGCTTTCAAAGAGTAAATACGGGTCTCCAGTAGTCATACTAAAGGTATAAGTGGGTTAGCAGGAAGTTTTCCAGTTGCGGATCTGCTGCCACGTTCCTATTGGACGCTTTCAGACTGGGAGGGTCTTTTCAGAGCCCAGCACACAGACAGGAAGGGGGTGGCTGGAAATGTTTTAGTCAGAGCCTGGCACACAGTTTGTTTTGACTGTTTGGGAAAAAGAAATCCAGTTTTTAGTGTGTGAGTCGGTGGGACAGGAAGGAGAGGGTAAGAGTGTTTAATTGTCATGATTGTAACAACCAAGCAGCTCAAAATGTTCTTCCAGCTTTCATTACCAGCTTCAGAAAGCAGTTTAGAGCTGCATGGAGTGAGAGAGGCAGCCTTTCTTTGACCCGTTTCCTGACTTGCGCCTGAAGGAATTTGCTGCTGTATGCTTTTGGTTTTTCACAGACGGTTGCTAAAAAGAAAGAGGAAGAACATCAGAGGTCTGTCTTTAAGTCTGAGCACGATTTTTTCTTCTGAGAGAGAAACCAAAGATTTAAGTTCATGAATGAATTAACTGCAATGATTTTCCACCACTTTAGTCGCAGATCTACTGTACAGATTTAACTCTGGTTTCTCGGTTTCTCTTCCTCTTCCAGTGTCGAGTGTTTATGTTCCTTTTTACTATCTCTTATCTGCACGAGGCGTGGTGTACTTTGAGTCAGGATTTCTGGCCAGATGTTCATGTAATGTTATTAACAGGCCTGGAAGAGCGCTGCTTTTGACCTATAAACTTTAGTGTACAAGGAAAAGCATGTATTGCTGAAGTAGAATGGCCACAGTAACCAAAAGTTTGGCACACATGCACGCTAACTATAGATTGGAGCTCGGAAATATTCACATACTGGTATTGATTAATTGATCCTCATGTCTCTACTCAGCGACATGGTCGAGCAGATAAACAGCTGAGGCTTTGTGCGCGTCATGCAAAAAGATAATGTTTGATGAGGAAGTGTGGCCTAAAAGATCTGTTGTTATGTAGGTGAAATGTGTAGCTTTTTTGCTACATTACAAGTTGAGTTAGAAATGAGAATATTTGTAATCGCTCTCAAAAAATAAATAATGTTGTGAGCAAGATCAAAGAGAAAACAATCTTACTGATGTTTAGTTGGATTTTTAAAAACATTTCTTTAATTAGAGAGACACTTTGTGGATGCGTAAGTTATAGTAGAGTTTAGCATAATTTGAGCATATTTTGTAGGTGTTTTTGTTTGGGATGGAAAATGTCAAATAAATTTAAATATGGGTTTATTTCTGTATGAATTCAATGTTTCAAAAAATAAAATGTTTATTAAGTATTATTCCCACATACTAAAATTATTTAATTATATCTAATGTATACCTGAAAAAATGCATTCCTCAGACAGGCATCTTTCTAAAGATGTAAAATAATAATAGGTTTGTAAATAAATCTGTTGTTAACATTTTGATGAAAATGTCATGGAGAAAATAAATAATACCTTCTGAATAATCAGTGGACAAATCTTCAGTCAAACCCTTCCTATACTTCCTGAATAGATTCTTACAAATTCCCACTGGTATTTTGATGATTTATCTTTGATAATAAGCTGGGCGACTCTTTGCCATCACCCTAATCTTGTATGCATTGTATGTTGCTGTACACTTGGAGTGGTGCAATTTCAGGCCCCTCCAGAACCATTTCCTGGTTCTGGAGGGGCCTGAAATGTATCTCATTGTAAGGCCCCTTCAATGAGATACATTTTTGGTGTCTCATTGAAAGGACTTTTGGACCCGTATGTTGAGAAATTTGAGTTGTTTTGTTTTAAATGTTACTTTTTTAAACCTCGGAATACCTTGGTGTTAAAAATAGGATTTTCTGATTCTTGTCTCATGAATTGTCTTTTGTTTTTTGTGCAGGCAGACCTTTAATTACTTCATTTATTAATTATCAATTTACAATGATTGTTAAGTTGTTCATCCACAAATAATGACTTGGCTGTGATTAGTTGTAATTTGGGAATGCTGAGTTCAGTGTCACTAGGCCCAACTTGTATTATTATTATTATTATTAATATTATAAATCCTTTGCCATTGTGAGACTCATTGTCTCATTTGCATGGGAGTCCAGTTACATCATCAACAAAACATAAAAACAGTCATAATCCACTAACCTCTTCTGAAGATCATTTCCATATAATATCAGCAGGGGAGTTTTTCTGAGAACAAGGGCATGTGCCTGCAGACTTACTTTCAAATATTTTTGTTAAAAAATTTAACTCCCCATGTTTGACCAGAACCATTTTCCAGGTGGAGGGACCAGAGAAGGAGAATGCTTTATTCTCGGCATCAAGAAATAACCAAATTAAAGCCTGTCTGTTAACATGAAGTGGGCAGACGTTCTCCAAAAGCAATACATCATGCACCAATGCAAAGGAAATAATGAATGGATGACATCTGTCCGTCTCTTAATGAGTCTCAAATTCATTCCTATGGCCGAGTGCTGCTTTAGTTCTTCACAAACTGGACAATATCTGATCGAACCTGGAAATCTGCTCTCTTGCAGAAAATCATTAAGGAAAAGTTTGACATGCTGGTTTGATATCAGTATTTGTTTATTGATCTGAAACATTTCAGTGTTCTATCTTTTGCTTCATGTCAGATGGGACTATGCCTGTCACGGTAGTAAATTTGGCTGGACAATAAATTGTCCCAGAAGTCATTGCGATCATTTTCAAGTTTCATCATGATAATGGAATAATAAGGCAAGAACACCTTCTCAAAGATTAATAAACTTTAAATTCTAATGAACATTTAAGACTGGAACTGTAATATATTATATATATCCAAAATAAATAAACAAAACAACTGAAACTACAAACAAAAAAAAAAAAAAAAAACGGAGTCTCTGTAAACAAAATTGTTGTTCAAAAAAGCAAATTGAAAGCAATTTACCAGACTGAAGACCTTAGAAATCCAGTTTTTGAGGAAATCAATGAATTATGCAAATGGAAATTATTGAGCTTGTTTTAAATTTATTATACAATTATTACTAATTCATTTATTGCTTATTAAGACAGACCCAGATAAGACGAATTCTTAGTATCAATTATTCATTGAGTAACTAGTGACCTATTTCCTTTATTTATTAAAAGAAGAAACATAAAACATTCTTTTGTAATTTGACTGTTCCTTAGTAAAGCAACAGTGCAAATGAAACAAAAGAAACAAAACAAGCAAATTCAAATCTTTGAAAAAGTTTTCAAAATGACCTAAAATAATTAGTTTTAAATAAACATATTGTACCTTTTACTGGAAGGCATTTTAGCTTTAATTGTGTTTTTTCCCTTTCAGATCAGCAAAAGAAGTGCCTTTGAGAAGACAACCCCAGTCTGAAGTTGGTTCCCAGTCATAGCTGGCCTATGCTCCATTTTTAAAGACCAATCTAAGAACTAACATATGAAATCTCGACAGCAAATCTTTTGGTGCAAGTTTGCACACATTCAGCACCAAGAAGATTACTGAACTTTAGCCACAAGAAGAAGAAACGGAGATAAGAAAATGACCTAAGGACATTTTGCTGAAATAACATCTAGACGTGGATTCTTTAAAAAGAGAAAAGAACAAAGCTGCATTTACACTTACATGTTGTATTAATCTCCAGCTTTTATTGTGGGATTTCTGTGAACCGTGAGGTTGACATTTAACATTTACTGTGTGGTGAAACCTCTTGGACATGGCGCTAAATATGTCTTCAGTAAGAGACACCAAATGGCTGACATTGGAAGTCTGTCGCCAGTTTCAGCGGGGAAACTGTTCACGCGGTGATGAGGAATGCAAATTTGCACATCCACCCAAGAGCTGCCAGGTGGAAAATGGAAGAGTCATTGCCTGCTTTGACTCTTTGAAGGTAAGATATATGTCATTGATTCTGTATTCTAAAGTGAAACTCACCTATAACGTAACAATTTGATTGAAAAAATTTCAGAATTAACAGTTTGTTGTATTAAAATTAATAGACATAGTAAACTGTCATGTTGTTAAGTATATATGGTCAACATTCACCTATTTGTATGGGGGAATTTTACTGCCATAATTTGAGAGCACACATTATAGATATATAGCAGCACAGGTTGCTACAATTGATGCCACACAGGCACACACACTAGTAGAAAACAAATGCACCCAGTACAACACTTTCATTCTATTGGCTGAGAGGTTACCAGGCAAAGGTACTGTTTTGTTCCAAGCGGCAGCAGAAAATGATTCGCAAGCAAAGTGAATATTTGAAAGAGAGCAGAAGTTTTGAGTACAAGCATAACAAGTTTTGAGAAGAAAGACATGAAGTCCTGCTTTCAAACTGAAAATGTGTGCTCTCAAATCATGGCAGAAAAATTCCCCCGTATATTTGTCTCATGTTTACCTTATATGGCACTGTCACTATTGGCTAATCAATGCATTATTTGACTGGATGTAATGTGATTTATAACAACTGCTTTGGTATCAAAACTCCTCATTTGAAGTAAAATTAACAAATTTGTTTGCTTTAATATGAAAATGTTTTGATATTTCTAATAGCAGTAACTTTAATAGTTGCTGAGCTAAATGCACCATTTACAAACTGATCTTCAGCAAGATTTAAAGATGTTTCATACTTTATATCTGCTTTTGGCAGCTGTTTTTCCTAGTTGAATGGGATCAATTAGCCTATTCTATTACATTAAATACAACTTAATTCACAAGTTTTCCATAACAGCAGTTGGATATGTCCAACATATCTATTGACACTTTCTAAAGTTTTGCACAAAGTGTTCTAATAAATTACTTTTTTAGTGCAGCACCATCCATCCATGGATGGATGGATGGATGGATGGTAAAGATATCTAAGAATGTTTAATTTGTCATCTGACTTCCTGTTTGCATGGGGTATCAAACAGTCATAGAGGTCAATTCCTCTGCAGTTATTCAAAATGGGAACAATAAGAGAACATGCCATTGAAGAAAGGAAGATTTATAAGTGAAAAAAGGCAAAGGGAGGTGAGGTAAAATAAAAATATTCTTAGTTTGCTGTCAGAGAACTACAGGAAAATGAGATTATACTGATCCAATAAAAGATTCAACCTTCTTTATCAGGGGTGCTAATAAATATGTAGGGTCTTAGTTTACTTTAGTTTACTGCACTGATCAAACAAATGGCATTTAATAAGATAAGTAATTCTAATCTTCCCCTTAACGTTTTAAAAAGACAGAAATAATCCTGTCCATTTTCAGTGTTTATTTTCCCTAATGAAGATTTCTCAAAGTCCCTCCCCGGATTAAGATGCCGACACTTCCAGACACTTAAAATCAAAACCACACTAAATTAGAACACATTCATCTCAAATATCATGTAAAATCCCAAACAGTCAAGCAATTTTCCATCAAAAAAGAGAAAATACCTGCCATATATTGTTATATTTGGTTCTATTTAAAAGAATTAATCTTGCATCCAATTGGATTAGAGCCAGTTTATCCTTGCTCCCTTTGCCTTTATGGAGCCGGTTCTGCCTTAATCCACTCTAACACGTTCAGTTGCACGTCCCTGGTATTGCTCCTGGGATTATTCTCATGTTGAGTCTTTGCTTAAGCTCTTCCTTTTACTTTTATGAACTGCTCCATGTGCCCTTATGGTCGAGAGGCTAAAAGCATTAACAGAAAGTATAGTTCCTTTATTTTGTTATCTGAAAAGGGGAATTGGAATAATACTTTGATGATTTTAAACATGTTTATAAATGTAGCCACAGAGTTTTTTCTTTCTGTGACGTAATTTTATTATGTTCTCTTTGTGTTTAAAAGAGTTTTTGTACTTTATTTTAATTCTTCTTGATATCAGCTTTAGATATTAGCAAAATTTATGGAGTGGAGCAGAGTCCATTAAATTACTGAGGTGAGCCAATGAAGTGAATACTTGTCATTTTTGTAGAGCTGCTCTTTCTGCTTTATTGTTACCTCATGAACTTGGAACTAGCTCTTTAAATGAATGCAAAATGAATTGTATATTCCCCAGTCTTACATGCTTAGCAGCCATTCTTTAAGCTTCTTGATTTTAAGTCTGTAGAGCAAATTACTATAAATAACTAACTCACTGGGTACTTTACTTTTGGCTTCTTTAGGTAGTAAGGTGTTCTTGCTGCTGTTAAAATGCTCGAGGTATGATTTTCTTCACCACGTTAAACTTTTGAACTTGAGTTATGAACCACTGACTCCTGAGGGGAATTGTAGCGCTTGAATTTGCACTGACCAAGTGAAGAAATGTATTAATAAGTGAAGATTTCTTTTAAGCCACTGAGTCTAAGCTTTGACATTTGGCTTTGAGGGAAGATAAATAATATTAAACCACCACATTTTTTCCTAATAATCATTTTTCCCTACCCAGGAAGACGTTTTTACCTATACTTTTTTTTATGTTTAACTGTCTTCATCATGCTATGGCTATATAATTTGTTAAATTCCAGGCAATTACTATTGATGCTGCACAAATGTGTCCTAACAGACATTCCTCTTACTTGCTGTAAGAGGAATGTGCTCAGGCTTTGATATTTGACTCATTGGTATCTCATGACTTGTCAGAGTTGTTGATGCGCAAAACCTACCTTGTTGCTTTGATGACTTTACACTTCAGCCTTAGGAGATGCATCAAATTTTAGGAAGCCTTTCTGTGGCTATTTATATCATTAATGTTCGTGTTAATATGCTTTTCCCAATTATTTCCGAAAATGGTGAAATGTTAGATCTGCAGGGCATAAATTTCATGTCTTAGGACGAGGCAGGTTGATCAAGAATGTACGCAAAGTGGCACATGATTGGATACTTTTGTCAAAAAAAATATTGATGCAACATGTTACACAAACCAATGAAAAGTTGGAATATGAGCTTTTCAGGGACCTAGAACATTTTTCTTTGGATCAGAAATACTTCTGAAACTTACCACTGAGATAGTAGATGTGAAATATTTAAAACATTCCTTTTTTGGCTTTAAATAAAGCTGCTCTATAATTTTATTAGTCACATTGTTTTAATGCCTGACATGTTTTAGTGTTTAGTTATTAAACAATTACAATTGAAGTATATTTTTATACCATTAAGTAAAATGGGTGATGCTTCTATGTGATTGTATTTTAAATGCATTGTTTCTTTTGTCAAAGATCAATAGTTGTATTTATAATAAGATTAAAACAAGTGGAAATTTGACAGCTTCTGTGTTTATTTTTAATTTCTTTCTGGCTTTCCTCCCAATGTAGGGCAGATGCTCAAGAGAAAACTGCAAGTATCTCCATCCTCCTTCTCACCTGAAAACCCAGTTGGAGATAAATGGGCGCAACAACCTCATCCAGCAGAAGACAGCTGCTGCTGTGCTTGCTCAGCAAATGCAGCTGATGATCCCTGGACCAAGTCTGCAGCCTGTGGTGAGATCCTTAGAATGACTCAGCAACAACTTACTTTTATTTTGTGACTAAAACACAGGTCCTCTCCCCTCGTTGTCAACATCTTGTGCTCCACAGGGACTTGGCACTAATACCAGTCTTGGTTATGGGTCATATATCACCCCTTTGAACCATGGAATGAGTCTCATTCCCTCAGACATCCTCTCCAGCACCCCAGTTCTTGTCCCTGGCAGCTCAGCTGTCACGGTCCAGTGTTCCTCCTCCTCTTCCTCATCTTCTTCTTCTCCATCACAGAAACTGCCGCGTGCAGACAAATTAGAGGTATTAAAAGCTCCAGGAAGTTTAATTTAATATAAAAACACATTAATACTTCTGGGGCTCATAATGGGCTGCAGCTAAACTCCTTTCTCTATCTTAATAACTTCTTTCAGGTGTGCCGGGAGTTTCAGCGGGGCAACTGCTCGAGAGGGGAGACAGATTGCCGCTTTGCTCATCCCACTGACAGCCCAATGATTGACACCACCGATAATACAGTCACTGTTTGCATGGACTACATCAAGAGCCGCTGCTCCAGGGAGAAGTGCAAGTATTTTCACCCGCCTGCACACTTGCAGGCCAAAATCAAATCCAGTCAACAACAAGTCAGTCAGACCGGGGTGGCAGCCCAGGCCACAGCTGCAGCCATGGTAAGACGGAGCCTTATCCTCCTTGTAACTCTTAAGTACTCAAGTTCATCAGTCGCCTCCACACTGTGACAGCATATAGGCTGTATCTCAGCCAGCGAGATCCAGTAGTTCAAGCAGAGAAAATCTGAATTGAAAATCTCTTTGCAATTGATATACGAGTCTCCCGCTACTTGGTGCCATAAAACATGACCGTTATGTACTGCATTATTGTTAACATCTTCCAATATGCCATCAGACAGCCTCACTTGCACAATTTGCACAGTATGCTCTACAGCAGTGTTTCCCAACCCTGGTCCTCGAGGCACACTGCCCTGCATGTTTTAGATATTTCTCTGCTTTAATACGCCTGAT
>CAEGAE010056034.1:0-11922 GCA_903067095.1 Girardinus metallicus | reverse complement strand
CTCTTTTTTTGTTAAAATTGTTATGGGGTTTTTTCCGTCCCCTTGAGGGGGTTTTTGCCCCTTTTTTTTTTTTTTTTTTTTTTTTTTTTTTTTTTTTTTTTTTTTTTTTTTGCAGAATTGTTTTAATTCAACCACACAATTGTCTTTCTAGCATGAATGACCTACTTAGAGTCACATTGTAAATTGACCACGCCTCTCCAATACCATACTTGTAAGCAGTCAGAGGTAGACTTTTGTCCTGCTGCATAACCTAAGTGCGCTGTAGTTGCAGGTTGCAAACTGATGTCTAGACTGTCTCCTTTAGAATTTTGTTCTTTCATCAATTACGGCAGATCCTTCAGTTCCTGAAGCAGCCAAGCGGCCTCAGATCATCACACTTCTACTGCCATGTTTGTCAGAACGACGATCTTGTTCTGAAATACTGTACCGTAATTGAATGCAACGTCCAAAAGTCCACACAATGTTTTTTCCAGCACTGTTACACTGCATTCAGAGTCTTTTAAAAACTTTCTATATACCTGCAGGGAGTAATTTGTCAAATGCCAGAGGATGTTGCTTTTGGAGAATGCATTTTTTTTCTGAAGAAAATATGAAGTGTTAATGTCATAACATAAACAAATTGTCCAACACCAAACGTTGATTTCTACATTCTGTCTCAATATTTTTGCTTTCTCTGGTTTATTTTACCAGTTTCTTCCTTATTACTGCTGATGTCCATTTGTGTTTATGAAAGGATCCTTGTCAACTCGTGTTACAATTTCCCTTTACTACCATTTTGATTTATTGACGGTGACAGCGTTGTCCTTACTTGAAAAGCCATGTGAGTACAAGTGGAAAGCCATAGTCTATGTTTAAATGGGCTAACAGAGATTAGGCCAGAGAGGTGGGGTGTAGTTAACTTCTTGTGGTAGTGAGGGCTGTTTGGATTCGGCTTTGGGATGATTAGTGGAGGCAGGCTTGAGTGTGGGTGGGTTTGGTTGATTTAGGCAAACAGATGAATGCCAAGTGGGTAACAACTACTGTGGTAGCTAGACTGCTGGAGAGGCAGTGGGCAAATAATACCACTTGCGTTTAGTTATGTTTTAGCGAGCTCTATAAAATTTGTTTGTTTAATTTTTTTTCTAAAAGTCTCCTATCAGATAATACAACTAGAGCTACAGTAGGGTTTTTAAATTAACAACAGATATGAAGGTATTTAAAAACAGTCTCCAAAAAGCTAAACATTTTCTATCACTTTTTCTGAAGTTTGTCTGTTTTCGTGAAATGCCAGAGAGAGTGCCGAAGTGGCCAGAGGTTGGTGTAATACACATTCTGAAGAGTAAATTCACAATGAATAATATACAGCTTCATATCTGCCACCTAGTAGTGGCAGATATGAAGCTGTGACAGATACAGCCACCGCAGAAAAAGAACTGTAACTGGACTGGACAATTAGTCCAGTTACTATTTCTTTGATTTTGCTGCCAAAGGAATACATTTCCTTTGACATGTGGAACATCTGATGTTTCAGATGTCATTGTTGGGGCTAGGTATCAAACTCATGACTTACTGTACTCACTAAGACTGCAAATCTGTCTTAGGCCTTGAGATCTGCTGGTGCCACTCTGACTGTAACTTTAGTACTTGGATGTAAAATTTTCTTTGATGTTAAGACCTGGATTTTTAACTCCACAAACCATGCAAATGTTCTAACGCTAATAAACTTCATGGAACAATCTTGCTCTCGTCAACACAAGGGGAGATAGACAGACAGACAGACAGACAGACCAAAATAATCCCCATAAAGCAAAGTAGCCTTTTGCATGAAACAGTTTCCGACAAAAAATCTTGGCCGTTTTGTTTAATTCAAAAAAAAGTGCTGTACTTTTCTCTAACAGAACTTTGAGAACAAAACCTCAAAGAGAATTTTCTTGCCCTCAGCACCAATTATTGACGACTTCATGACTCCAGTAACACATGTTTCTTTCACACAGTTACCCAGTATCTTGTTCATGTGGTGGCCAATGACATTTTTCTTCAGGAGTCCATGATTACAAAAATGTACATTAATCCTCTGAACTTGCTTAAGTGCTGTTCTGAAAATTGATTTTCTCTCGTCCCATTTCCACAGTTGATCATGGCTGCATTATACTCCTTGGGTTTCATGTACTTAGATAACACACTACAGTCTGTCTGGAAAACCTATGCTGTGGGTTATATCGGCAGCCTTAAACAGTTCTGCGATCTGTGGTTGCGCACAGTTCGTTCTTTGTCAAGTGACTGTCATAGTCGTCATCTTCCAGTCATTCCTGTTCTGGAAACAGAGAAACCTTACATTTAATCCTACCACTGTCAGCAAATCCTACCTTATATCTCCACCTTATTACAAGTCTTACCCACTAGGGAGTTGCCATTAGTGTGAAAACTTGACAAGTGTGTCCAATACTTACTTTTTAATAAGCAAGGTTTTCTTTACCTGCTGTTGTTCTGACGTGCTGCTAAAAGTGTCAGCTACCATGATTCTGTTTTTTTGAGTAGATTTTCTAAGTTCAGCACCTCACTAACACCAAGTAAAATAAAAATACAGCCTTCCTTTCTGTCACTGTAGTTTTATTAAGAAGAGAATATATTGTGGAACCAACAACAACATCAGATTTGCAGTGAAAACCAAACCTTTCACTTTGACCCATTTGATTTTTGAAAAATGAATTAGTTTGTGCTTATGGTGGAACGTTTATGGTTAGGCCCAAAATTATTTATACCCCAAGTTAATATAGATTGTTTTTCATTCAACCAAGATGTTTGTTTGAAAAAAAAAAAAAAGTTTGTTTTTTTATTATTTCTTTTTACATTTCATTAAAAAAATAAAATGTTGAAAATTACTTGTATTCTTTTCTATAATAAGTAGAAAATTCTTTATTGGCCTTCTAATATTCTAACCCTTTTTATAAGTGCTGGCACAACGTTTTCATGTTTCCACTGGTATTTTGAAGGCCTCCTTCCCATCACTCTACTCTTTATCTTGCTCTGCAAGACTCAAATCGGGACACTACTAAATTGTTAATATAATTTCCAGTCAGAAAAAAAACATGTTAGGGAAAAATGAAAGATTACCTTAAACCTGAATCTGAAAGGGGTATCAATAATTTTGGTCTCGACTGCATCTTGGAGCCTAAGTGAGAGAACTTTTCAATGGAAACATCCATATGATGCAAATTTAGTGTATGGCTTTTATCAAATGATGACTCATAGAATCCTCTTTGCACATTATTTCTATGAATAATGTCAGTATTTTTGTTCTATCCTTGCATGGCAGTAGGGTCTCTGCCAGCATAAAAGGTAGCCCCTTTACTGGTTGTACAGGAAACAGATCCAGTTGTCACAATGTTCCTGAAAACTCCTTGTAGCCCTTAGTCCCCACTTTTTCCCTGTTGCCTCATACACTTTCTCTGTGACGAGACAGCTTGTGAGGGACATGTATATGTTTTCATCCACATTTCTTGGTAAGTAAGTGCTAATAAGCTTGCACACTGTGCAGCAGCAGCACATACAGAATAATCCAGTGGCAATACTGATCCAGTCTCCAATCACGCCTATACTGTAGGGGTGTACACACCATCATAAACAGGCCTCTGTAGTAGAGTAAGTGTACAGTGCCTTAGTGGAATCAAAGATTGCATGTCTGAACCCTGAGAACTTATCTGCACATATTTATTTAGCTTTGCAGGATGCACCATCAAGTCCGTTTGACCTTTCCATCAAATAAACATCTATTCTGGACTACATCCAGTAGGCTTGGGTTGCTTTTCTTCCGCCTGTCTTAATAGTTGAGCTGCAAAAGGAGGTGGTCAGGTTAAAGGGACAGTGATTCTATTTATATCTTCCCACCTGTAATCTGTCTCTGACAGGATTAACCAAACCGCTAGCTTTAGCCTGCCTGGCTACACAGACAGAGTCAATGAAAATGTTGGTCATGCATGAATGCACTGATGTAGACCAATTTAATTCAGTTTGGTTTATTTATACTGTGTAGCATCAATACACAGCCAATGTCATCTTAAGGAGCTTAACAACACGTGCATGTTCAATTTATATCAGGCCAAGTGAAATCCAACTGGGATCATGAAAATGTAACAAATGTTGCAGCTTTGGTACCCAATAAAACCGAGTCTACTGGACTATCAGGCATAAAAACTCCCAGTATATACTCTAATGTGATCCTAATTACTGCATGATATGATCAAAGCAAGTTAATTTAATATTGACAATAGGTAAAATGTCTTAAGGAAGCCCAGCCTTAGATTGAGTCATTGACTTTGAGGCAATCTTCCTCCTGAGGAAGGATATGGTGACAGCGGAGAGGAGCAACTCCCTTTAACAACAACTAAGATTCTCAGTTTGAATAACGCTCCCTGGGCTTAAACATGCATAAAATATGATTATTATTGCAAGAAAGAAATATGCAAATATGTTTTAGCTTAACCGAAACTTGACTGTCTTATGTATGCATCTGTGTGCGTGTGCGTGTGTGTGTGTGGTTCCAATCTCCGTGGTTTTTGTACATCAGTTATTCAGCCGGGTAAAGCCAGAGGTACGAGAGATCGAGCAGTGATAAAATGTTTTATCCTCTTTTCCTCCTCCACCTCTCGTTGCCAATTTGCAGTCATTAATTAGCTGTCCATGATAAAATTCCCCATTCCTACTCTGACACTGGTGTAGAGCAGCGGACGGTGGTGGTAATCATGTCAGCGAGGGTTGGCTCGAGGTTCTGAGGGGGCTAAATGGCCCCCATATGGTCCACTGGCTGGGGCCCACTTCTTAGCATGCTCTCATTAAACTGGTGCTTAATATACCAAGGTAAAGGGAGACACACACACACACACACACATGCAGTCAGTAAGAGACAAATCAAAGCATTTAGCAGGGCACAAAAGGGACACCAGCACAAGGAGTTGGTGTTTGTTTGTGTGTGCATGTGGGGTGTGTGTGTGTGCCCATGTTTTGGGGAGGCTGATGCTATACGATTGTTGACTTGCCATCTGTCATTAAGCGAAGAATGTCGTGTGTGTGGGTGTGTGTGCGCGTTTGTGTTAAAAGATGAAAGATGAGAAACAAAATAAAGAAACAGTGAGTGAGGTGCAGATGTCTCACAGCAGAGCAGGGGGTTCATCAGCAGACCGCTGTATGGGACGGGGGTTTGTGGTAGGGAACAAGAAAAGAGAAGCAACATCTGCCATATTCAGATGCTGCTCTGTGGTTTCATCGCAATATCACAATATCTTGAGTTTTAACAGACCTGGGATATGCTCCTCCTGATGTTTTGTTGGATTGAACAGGAGGTTTCACGCACACATTTCAGTATTTTACTAATATTACAGAAGAAAGTGATGCAGAACGTCTTATAGTGTCTGGCATTCTGTATAAACATTTTAAATAAAATGAAACCAAAAGATGTTTGATGTTTTGTTTTAGCCTGAAACTAAAATCAAAATGAGAAGTGTTTAATTTCCCCTTTAAATCTAACAAACCGTATACAGTTATATTGCCATAACACTGATGTGTTCAAAATCAGGTGTGTTTTGGAAGGTCACACTAACTAACACCAGTGTCTACTCATAGAGATGCACCAGTTATCCCCTTGAGCATTGATTGGCCGAGTAGATGTAGCAAAGTGAACACATCACTGAAAAATATATTTGAATCTGGCAGGTCTTACACAGATATTATTGTCATTTTGTAGAATTCAGTTTTAACGTTAAAGTTTTGTTTTTGTTTTGTTTTTTTGCCAAAAAAGCCCAATTTCTTGATCACGGTTGATTTGTTAAGGCAATAAAAACAATATCATCCAACGGGGTGATTAATACCTTTTATAGGCGTTGCAGTTAAAATATCACTGGCATTTCTCTGGTCTCATTTAAGAGTTTAAGCGCTTGTGGAACAGAAAATTTGCAGGTTTGAAACGGCAACTTTTCAAAAAGGGGATGGAGTTTGATAAGGATTGCCTATTTGATTAAAAACAAAAAACAAACAAAAAATTGCTTTACTATAAGGAGCGTAGTCTATGTGAGTTACAATAATCACACCGATAAAAAGGTATCGGCTTTATTGTCATTGATGCTTTTCCTGTCTGTCTGTACAAACAGAAGTTTAAGAAATTCCAAATTTGACGTTTTCTACTTCATGCGTGGACAGATGGGCCTGGGCTGGAGCAGGTGGAGAGTCCAGACAGGTAGCCCACCAGGACAGAGAGGGGAACAGAGAGCAGCAGTTAGTTAGGTGGAGAGCACTTAATGCTGGCCCTTCAGTCTAACACATGAATAAAACCTTTGAATGAAGCACGACTGGGCTGGTGTATGTGTCAGCCACTGTGGGCTGGGGATGTGTGAGAGGGAGCGGGCGGTGCACTTGACAATACTTGGGGTATGGCACTTGATTTCCCCACTGGACTTGGCAATTGTGCTCAATGTTATGCTTGTGTGTGTGTGTGTGTGCGTGCGCTCGGTGTGAACATGTGCATTCGAAGGAGAAACATGCAGCTCTGGGCTTTTATGTTGCTCTTGGAAAAGTACGAAGGCTTCACAAAAGACCAGAGGGGGTCTTATGTTGTCCACACAAGCGCATGCATGCGCTCACAAGACCAGCTGCTGCCCACAGCCCCAGCCCAGCGATTCTGAATTAATAATACAGGGCCACTCTGGAATAATGGTGACTTACACACACACGCGCACCCCCACACACACAAGCACAAAGCTTTGCACCTGTTCACCACTGCTCAACTGGACAGGGTTGGGCTCCACAATACACACACACACACACACACCCCATGTTGCTTGTCTGTTGTAGGCGATAGTTGGGCAGCTGTGTCTGTCGGCCTGTCTGCCTGACCTTCCCCTTCTTTTTCTGATGTCACTTCTTCTTATTGACTGATTTGTCCAACTGCGCTCCTCCGCTTCTCTGATTGGACGGTTTCGCATCCAATGAGGCAAAGACACAGAATGAGAATTTGAATATGAATGTCAGGATCTCAAAGAAATGGGTGCAAGTAATAATTGCTGACAGAAATGAAAAAAGATGGGACTGAGCATGACTTGACGAGCCTCAATTTTCTTTTCCTGAGCGTCATTTGAATAATATTTGTGCGTGAGCAGCATCAGCGTCATACGCACTTTGACTGAAAATAAACAAATATTTGGAGTCAGACTGCAAATCACAAATTCTTCAAAAAAAAAAAAAAGGGTTGTAGCGGATGGCTTTGGTTGAAAGTGATTTCTCTTCAACATGTCCCTTTATTTTACAAATGATGCAGTGTTTTTTTTTTAGCCAATAAATCTGTATAGGAAGCATTTTGCATAAATAAACTGCTTAATGTAGACATCAATGATGTAAAATAAAAAATCAATGGTGCCAACATGCAGAGCCCTCCAAAAGAGAGGGAAGAAAAAGAGGCAATAAACCAGCAATCAATGCAATTTGATTAGCCAGCTCATTGGCTGTGTGTGCCTTCCCTAATCGCATTGGATTCACTGCATTTTGAAGACAAGCGCCATCGCATTCCTAATGTTATCGCGTGTTAAAATGCGAGAGCTTTTTGTTCTGGTTCGCTCAGATTGTATTTTTACCTTCTTGATGCGCTAGAAGACATCCAAGCAGATCAGTCTTTATGTTTTCTTTTTTCTTCCCCAAGCCGTGTTTGCATTGCTAGTTGTGTGTGGGTAGGTTGATGGATGTGTGTATGTTAGGGATATAGACCTTCTGACTGAGCTGTGTTTTAATATTCCTGATAGGATTAACCGTAGATGAAACCTGAGTTTCCCTGCTTGATAATATAATATTTTAAAAGCCTTTCGCTCTGTGCTGACAGTATTTTCTTTTTGACTCTTCCTTTAAAAAAAAAAAGTCTCTTGTATTTATTTTGGCATGTTTTCAGAATCTCGAATGAGATGTGAGAGAACTGGCTGCAAAGAGCTGCCAAAGTTCTGTAACGTGTGAAGAGCAGCGATTGTTGTGAGCATGTAGTGCACAGGAGGTCATATGGGGCCAGCTGGGAGTCCTGGTGTCCTGTCACTGTGCTTGTTCACTTGGCAGACCAGAAAACAATAAAATGATAGAATAAACCACATCTGTAACATTTTAATAGCATTTTTTGTCTTTCTGATCCAAATGGTGATGATACGATTTATTATTTGAGATGCACCGATCAAAATTTAGTGGCTAATTTCTGATCTCTGGTGTTTTCAGTTTTGCAGTATTTTTATTCATCATTAATTCATTGTTAATTATCTATATACAGATCCATTCTGTAAATTAGAATATTATTGAAAAATCCATTTATTTTAGTAAGTCCACTACCAAGTTAAACACATTATGTAGATTATTTAGACAAAGACTGATGTTTTAACACCTTTATTTTCCTTAATCATGATGAGTTTCTAATAACAGCTAATGAAAACACGCTTTAATACTACATCCGACCTGTAAACAGGAACTACTTTGAAAAACAGAAAAATGGGCTTAATGAAATGCATGTTTAATACCGGCTTAAAGGTAGTTATTTTCAAAAGGTACTTGTAATCTGACAAACGAGACTCATCCAGTTGCATATTTTAATTAATTGAATAAAACTGTAGTGTTTGCTAGAGAGCAAACACTACTGTAAAACAAGGTTTTTACTATTAATTTCTCGTAACCCAAAATGAAAATAGTCGACGTGGTAAACTGCGAGAGAATGTAAATCTTCACCTTACGTCTGTCCGAAAGGCAGAAACTTTTCCATTTCCCACATGTTCATCAACAGGTAAGGGTCAAACCCTCAGGGCAGGTGGAGCCACTTTGCTACGTTGTGTTCAGTCTTTTTGTCATCTTCAAATAGTTTCGCCCCCGTTTCCTCCTACCGTCATCTTTGATTACCTCATCATCAGCTTTGAGTCAGAACCTCAAGCCATTACCTGAGTCACACAATTACCAACAATAAGAACCAATTTGACATTATGTTTAATATGAAATGACTAATCACTTTTTTTTAAAAAAATCGATTTTAAGAAAAACAAATACTGCTCAATGTATTTTTCTTCAGTTATACCAGGTCAAAAGGGGAGTTAATGTTGTTAAGAGTCATAAAGTCTGATGATAAGATTGTAGTAGCCTTGTGTAGTAGTTAAGTGACCTTCACCCACCCACAGTTTAGCTTGGTAACCAAAGCCTCTTGTCTGGCACAGGTGCCACTGAGCTACAGTGCTCTACTAAGATGCTAATATGCTACTACCACAGTAAATCCTATGGTTTTTATAGGAAGCGACTCATTCTTCACACAAATCGAGGTTTAAAATGTCTGAAGGCAGAAATGCCCACACCCACACAAACTGACAGTCACCCCGGGAGAGCATTTCACATATATTGTCCACACACACACACTCACTCTCTCTCTCTCACACACACATCAGTATGGTGAGAGGATTAGGATGAGAGCTGTCTTGGCTGCGCCATGTCTGTCACTCACTCTGTCTCTGTGTCAGCATGGCAGCAGTGGTGATCCAAGGAGCCACCACCATCTACTGGATTGTAGCGGTACTGCAGCAGAAAAAGGAGTAAGGGAAAAAATTGCACATTTAAAACAGAAGAGGGGAAGGGATTGTTATGTTACGGTATTGGTAATATCAGAGTTTTTAGTTTTGTTATTTTCTATTATGTATCTAGTTTTTTAGTTTTTTTCCAAATAACTGACATCCATTTAGAACGAACAGTAAGATAATATTTAAATGCAATTAGTGAGGAGATACTCAGCTGTTTTGTCGTAGGTAAACCTCGAGTAAAAATGAACAGGCGATTGTACAGCCAACTTCAGGTTCCTTGGACCAGTGAGTCTCCATAGCGACATGGCATTGAGAAAAGTTGGGGTATGTGTGAGCAGCTTTTTTTGTACCAGCTGGGGGAACAGAGGGGCACCATGGCAGCATGCATGCACGCATGCATGCACGGGCTTGTGTGTGTTTGCATGCACCAAGCACAGACTAGCAGCAGACTCTGGCTGTGTGCAGCTGGCTGGGTAAAACCTCCTATTGCCCCCCTCGGCCCCCAAGGGAAAAACGCTCTCCCATGGGTTTCCACTCAATCTGCCATGCTGCCCTGTCCCGGCTCTCTGGAACCATCACGGCCTCAGCAGCTTACAGTAAGGCCCTTCTCGCATGCATTTCTAAGGCTCAGCCTTCGTCTTTGTCATTCCGCAATTCCAGCACTTTATTCATCCCTACACTACTGTAGTGTCTGCATGCCAGCATCGAACCTTTAAACGCAGCGGCAACTCCGGCTTCAAAGTGAATGTCTTTCTTTGAATCTTGTCCTGTTATGTAAGAGCGAAAACACCCCTTAAGTTTTTAGAAGAACATGCAGCTCCGCTTTTTCAGTGTCAGGGATTGGGATTGTATTTAAAGCATTTACACAAACTCACACACACACATACACACAAACGAGCTCAAAATCCAGGCCCAGTGTGATAATGAGACTAATGCAGTTTAAGTGGATTGGCTTTGAAGAGGCTAGATTCGCCTTAAGATGTCTGAGCAGACTGGAGTTAAAACTGCTGGGGTTGGGGTCACGCACACGGCCATGTCCTTGTAACATATCCATTCACTGTGGATCTGCAGAGAGGAGGATGTTTTTTTTCACTTGTTTTTTCTTAATAACGTTTTCACGTTTTTGGAATCTCATCAAATTTCCTGCCTGGAATCATGAGCTTCAACCAGCTCCTGTCCTCCATGGACAAACTGTGGGGCAGATGTCTTCCTCAAGCGTCTTACCGACACAATGCCTCACTTTCTTAACCTTTCAACCTCTCAACTCCTGTGCTGCCCACAATTACCTCCCCCTTCCATCACTCCTTTGACACAATAGTTTCCTGTCTGATGTTCAACTGGTCCTGCCTCATTTACTGTTCCTTTCTGATAAAAAAAAATATACAAAACATTTCCTAAAATTAAATTATGACAAATTTTAAGAACTAAATAATGCCCAGATATGTAGTTGATTTGTCCAAATTTATGGTAGATATTGCTTTTCTAAAGTTTCCCCAAGGACCTTGTCTACAGTTTTAAAGTGTGTATTATGTATTTACGTGACTGCAGTATGATTATAACTCTGTCATATCTCTTTGTACAGTCATAAAAAAGAAAACTAATCTTCTAAAGCTTCCCCAGGCTTTGTAGGTAAACAAATGCAAAGCAAGAGAATCAAAAACATATATAAAAATCTGAACTGTTATTTAATTAAAGCTTTGCTAAACTTTAAGCAGTACGAAAAACAAATTGTCTGCACTTATTACAATTTGTATTTTGCTATTTTTCACACATGCAGTACTTCACAACAATGGAACTCAGTTAAGTTTGGTTTCATGCGTCCCCCAATCAAACGATGAATGAAATGCAAAATCTCTAGCCACCATCAGGGCTACCTCTACCTCTAAAAGTTTGAAAACCATGGATCTGGTGAATGATTGTACAGTTTTTAAGTCCTTTGAAAGCAATCCTCACTCATCAGTGCTCCACTTCTGTGCTTGACAGCAATTATGAGGTGAAAACTCTTAATCAGCAAAGAGGGGTGCTTTTTCTCAGTAGTCTGTTTGGCTATTACTTCCGTCCTTGATATCTGGAGTGAAAAAATGTGCTCTTAGTTTGTTGCAGTCTACTTTTGCCTTTTTGTCAATTTTGTTAAACAATAAAACTGTCTGGTATTTGTTTTTAGTAAAACTAGTAATTAAAATAGTGTATTAATGTGGATCTGTGCAGCTGTTTGTGTGTGTGCTGTTGTAAACGAATATTTTAGTAATCGAGTAATCTATCAATTATTCTTATGATTAATCGGTTAATTGGATTAAAAAAAAGATAAAATAAAACATTGGTAAATCTAACATAACAGCAGTGTTACTATCGCATATCAACATCAGTCCAATTT